>JAFVLL020007059.1:0-10000 GCA_021397915.2 Tor tambroides | reverse complement strand
AAAAAAAACCTTTTACTACAAGCTGGGCTTGATTCACAAAACACAAGCAGAAGCAAGTTTTCTTCACATGAAAATAAAAAGGGGAAATTAATAAGGCTGCATAACTGACTGCGCTCCACTGGATCCATGTGGTTCAAAAGCAAAGCCTAATTAATTGTGTTTATCGGCGTTCATGTGAGCTTCGGCCGTACGCAGCACAATGAGACCCTCGCTGTGCCTGACGAAGAACCGGCAAAGGCCTTGGCACGACGTGAGATAAGCTTCTTTCCTCTCCGCATGCCCTCTTCTGACCTCCTGGGGAGGGTAATTGCAAATTTAATTCGTTGTAACAGAGGCCGGTGAATTTTAAGGGGCCACGCGCAGCAGCAGGCAGGCGTGTAGTTGGTCAGAGGTATGCTGGGAGTTTTGGGCACAGCTGTGTGTTATCAGACTCTGCCGGATGCAGGACTTCTCATATTTTAAACAGCTCCCGACCTCTTTCCAAACCATTCCCAAGCAGTGAACTCAAGAGTCCCAGACCACGAGAGAGGAAAGCGATCGTTAGCGACTGGAAGTCATGCACGCTGAAGAAACCGACTGTAACAATGGAAACATGCTGGAATGAGCTTCCAGCTTCCTACAGAGGAGGAAAGAATATAGATGTGCTGTCAAATCACCATTAACTCGTTCAGAGAGAAACGAGGTGCTGACATTTTGACATTTAATCAAACATGCAGACGTGCATTTTTTCATAATCTACCAAACCCCTTGACCTAAAAGTTCCTCCTTAGATTGTTAATCAGGTTTTCTGATGTTGGTTAATGGCCACAAAATGATGCAGGTAAACAAATACTTATTCTTTTTTAGTATGTGTTTGATGCTGCTTTTAATTTAAAAATATTCCATAATCTTTTGAGCAAAAACTCTGAAGCACACGCATATTTGACATGAATTAGGATGGCACATTGTGACAGTAATAAACCTTGTGATCTACACTAAACAGCAATATTGTGCAATATTATTGCAATTTAAAATAACTGTTTTCTTTGAATATATATCAAAATGTAATTTACTCCTGTGATCAAAGCATTACTCCAGTCTTCAGTGTCACATGATCCCTCAGAAATCATTCTAATATGCTGATTTGCAGCTGAAAATCATTTATCATTATCAATGCTAAAAACAGTTGCAATGATGCATTTTTTTTTAGATTCTTTCATGAATAAAAGTTCAAAAGAACAGCATTTCTGAAAGAGAAATCATTTGTAACATTATAGATGTCTTTAATCAACTGAATGCATCCTTGCTGAATAAAACTATTAAAGACATCTCTCTGTAGACATGTTACAAAAAGCACAGGCTCTGCAGCTTTTTTTATGACAGATTCAACAGATAAATTGCCTCAGTATCTATTGAATCACAATAAACTATCAGTCCACACAAAAAAACAAGAGCAAGAGCAAGTATGTATAATAATGTGTAAATTGCTCCCAGCGGGTGATGTGAAGTCCACCAGTAATTGCCTTGTTGAAGGCGGTGGATCCGTTACACACGCGGTGCTTTGATGGCTGTAGCGGCGATGCTTTAATGACGACGAATTAAGAGACGCAGCTTCTCAGAGAGGATTTCAGCGTGCTGTGCTTTGGTCTGTTGTGTCAGCTTGATAAACTAAGCTTGAACAGTTTCTCTAAACAACAGAAATCTAGATATTAACCAACTTAAAGGTGCAGTACTGTAATAAAGACAGCTAGTGGTTGAAATGGGTACTGCAGTCCAAATTCAAAGAGAGTTGTTTGTCCTGCCCCCTCCTCGACGCTAAACGCTCACATGGGTTGCCAGATTGAGGACACGCACCAGGAAGGCAACAAGCCTTACACTATAAGTTGATTTATATGCCTCCGGTCAGAGTTTTTTAGGTTGGGTAGAATCTGCGATCTCTAATCCAGTTCATTTGCTTGCTTCCATGGCTGCAGTATGCTGTGTTTTCCACTAACTGGCAACCCGGAGTGTTGAAATACTATTGGTTAAACTGGAAGTGGGTGGAGTCACACAGACCAAAACACAAACAGACATTCTGACACAGAACACACATTTCAATGTAGAATAACTTGCTGTAGTTTTGTTTTTCGGAGAAACACGTATGTGAACTTAGCAAACATATGGTGTTTTATGCTTTAGAACAGTCAAAAAAAAATGACAGAGTACCTTTAACAAATACACGTCTAGTCCATCCCGATTCATTCCCAATGGAAGAGACCCAGCTGCCCTCGGTTAACTCTAAAACATCATATTGAAGAGATCCTGGCAGTGGATTAAGAAACAACACATTACGAAGCTGGATGACCGATAAGTAACTGGACTCAAAGAGCATCTGAGTAGCTTTTAAAACCCTCCAAACATCCTCATGTGTCCAGAGAGAGATACAGTAGTGAGATCCGCTTGGCTCGCTTGTTTTAGTAAAACAGTTTGCCAATAAGCCGGCATGATCCAAAAAACAGCACTGCCTCTCTCGGCACACGCCATGAATTAGCCGAGGGACACGCCGAGCCTCTTTCAATCTGTCTGGGGCGGCGCTCTCGAACGGAGCAGAAACCCATTTGGATGCGGCCCAGGAGAGGTGGACGGGCATCACACATCCATCTTGCTGTCAAGACGCAGACGCCGCAGTCTCTCCGCATGCAGAAATCGGATAACGTGCTCGTAACGTGCTCAGAAACAGAGAGGCACTGAGCTCAGGCTGTAACGTTATTTGACATCACGTCTGTTGAAAGAACCTCGAACTTCAGATGCTGAGGACTGTCTGCTGAAACGTCAGATAAAACCCACATTTGTCTTCAGAAGACTCTGGGGACTCATTTTGTATTTTTTTTTTTGGCTTCTGACACGCTGAACTGGGACTGTGAAGATCCGGGAAATGAAACAGACAGCAGAAACTTCACAAGCTGGATTCAAACAACAGCTCAACGTATTCATTCACATGATCTAACCAGTAGGCCATGGGTCAGACAGACCCTAAAACTGATCTGAAATGCAAAGAATCAATCAATCATTCTAATCAGCGTAGAATCAAATTTACCCCATTTACTTTATTCATTAGTGCTTTGTTTGTTTGTTTATAATAAACAAATATATTATATTTATTAATATTATATTTGTTTGTTTACAGTAAAAAAGGAAATTTGTAAAAAAAAAAAAGTAATTGTTTTTATCAATCAATCATATATATATATATATATATATATATATATATATATATATATATATATATATATATATATATATATATATATATATATAAATATATCTCTCCATTTAAAAATAGGGCTGGGTATCGAGTTCGATACTTTTTAGGCACCGACCGAATTGCCTCGATACCACCGAGTATCGAAAAACGTCTTGTCGTTCGGTACCAAATTTCGATACCTAAGGGGTTAATCTCATCAACGTCAGTGAGACAATAAGCCTGCAGCACTAGGTGTATTTGACTAGAAGCGACGCGGCGCTGATTGATCAGTGTTTGACTTCCGCGATAGCGATTCGAAAGCGTATGGAGCCGTCTGCTCTCTATATCGCGCGGTTTCGTTTACTACACACTTGACTGAAGCGCGCGTGACGCTCGCGGTGATTTCAGCGTCTGCCGTCTCACTAAATGAGGACATAAACACATGAACAACATCTCCAGAACTGCTCCGAGAGTCACTTCATGAGCATTTTACCGTTTGATTTGAGTAAAACTAGCGTCATATCATATACACACACAACTGTAAAGGTATTCACGGCAACCCGTCAAAATAAAAGTTCGGTTTAACTCGGAAGACACACATGAAATATATTAATATTGTTCAGCAGAGTGTACATACTGCTACTACTAGGCTACTATTAAAATTATTAAAACTTTATATTTTTTTAAAGTAATGATCACACAACATTTCTTCCATGTTTTAATTTTAATAGTAAAATTTTGTTTGCCAAAATAAATTTGATTTTCAATAATTTTAAAGATAAATGAAATTAATGTTTTATGCCTTCATTTGAAAAAAAGATACAGAACACAGAATTTCTGAGTAAAAATAAAACATTTCATACGGCTATTTTAAGAATAAATTTGAATAAACTAAGTAGTTTTTATGCATTCAAATAATTAGACATACCACAACACAGAATTTAATAACAATAAAACATATGGTGAAAGAAAATAAAACACCCACTTATGAAAGTGGATAAAGATTTTCAATTTCTTGAAGTCTTTAACAACCTAGAATAAATGAATAGAAATGAAGATTCTGTCTGAGCTATGCGTTTTAAAACGAACACGCACTAGTGTAAACTGAAAACTATTTGAGCTTTATTAAAATTATTTGCACTGATTTATTGTGTTGGATATATTTTGTTCCTTTGTGCAGTGGCTCAGGAGATGAGTCTTTGAGTCTGTATACATGTCAACAAGCTGAAAAAAATAAAACCAAAGTTTTTTGAGATAATGTAATCTTGTTAAAACTGATTTCATAAAATTGGTATCGAAAAAAGTATCGTTCAGGAACCGGTATCGAACTCAAGGTATCGGTATCAAATATATATACATGCACATTAAAATATGAAACATTTAAATATTAAAAATATATGTTTTAAATATAAAATATCTAATATACATTATTTCAAAGCAGCTTTCCAGAAAATCATGATGTTAACGTTTATAATATCTTTAGGCCTCATAGTTGCTTTAGCAGAAAACAGCTGTGCAATAGTATACATTTTGCAACAAAACAAACAAAGCAATTCAGATTGGCTTAAATATATATCGATTTATGTGACTATACTGCATATGTGTGTGCAAAGCTGGATATACTTACATATCCTACTTTATATGCCATGAATCCCTCTCATTTTTTCTATCCTTTAACCATCTGACTCCATTATGTAACACCCACTTTCCACGATCCACTTAATTCCCAAATGAATAAAAGTCTCATCCTACATTTTTCTCTCATTAAATATCCCGTTTCAATTGTAAATTATGGCAGATATGAAACTAAAATTGCTTGCAAACACCCATGACAGCTGAGTTAGAAGTTCAGCCCAATATTTTTAGAGCAATATTATGAAAAGGCTACAGAATAACAGTGTTAAAATGGTCCATGCAAACAACAAACAGCTTCTGTAAAGCTCTAGCTGCACAATAAACTGCAGCAGGAGCAAGTGTTATTAAATAAAACGTCACTCTTGGCTTTAGGAGTGAATCTGCAGAGGTCATTGGCTCTGCTGGGCTCTCTCTCATCACGTTACTTCAATTAGCTCTGCAGGAGCCCAGCAGTACGAGCCCAGAACATTCCACACGGCTGCGGATCTGTGCCAGGACTCCGATAACACCCCGTCTATCAGAGATAAACGCATTTACACTGGGCTCAGATTCACCCTCACAAACCAACAAATACAACGACTACAAATGACACAAATTCAGTAAGGCAAAACAAAAAAAAGACAAGGTCAAAAATGTGAAATACAAAGTAAGGGATTAAAAAATATATTTGCAGTAATAAAAGATTAGAAATGTAAAGCACAAGATATGCATAACTCATGAATAATATAAAAGAAAAAGTTAGGTGATAGTTTTGTGCCATTTTGCACATCTTATGAGAACAATATTATTAGTGTATAAATTTATTATATTTTATATTATATATTTTATTATTAGTACTACTATTGTTAACATTTTTTCATATATATATATATATATAGTAAATTTCCTACTGTAAATATCTCAAAACTTATTTTTTGATTAGTAATATGCATTGGTAAGAACTTAATTTGGACAAATTTAAAGGCTATTTTCTCAATATTTTGATTTTTGCACACCCTCAGATTCCAGATTTTTAAATAGTTGTATCTCGGCCAAATATTGTCCTATCCTAACAAACCATACATCAATGGAAAGCTTATTTATTCTTCTAAAATTAAAAAAAATTGACACTTATGGCTGGTTTTGTGGTCCAAGGTCACGTGTGTGTGTGTGTGTGTGTGTGTGCGTGCGTGTGCGTGTGTGTGCATGCATTTATTTTATACTAAAAAATTTTAAAATATAAATTTAACAAATAAAAAAATTATTTATTATTTAGTATATACACATTTACACACACACACACACACACACACACACACACACAAATATAACAAACATAACACAAATGTGTGTGGGTAAATAAATGTATACACTATAATATATAAATAAATTTTTATTTTTTATCATTTATAATTTTACAATTTTATATTTGAAATAATATGCATGTATAATGCTTTTATAACAGTACAATATATATTTAATGTATAATATCAAAAAATAATTTATTTACATACACATTTATACAGTCCAGATGAATCAAAAAAGGAAAAAAAAATTATGTAGTACAAAAGCAACCACATTGGATCCCAAAATATTATTTGATATTCCCTTGGCTTTATTTGACTGAACCTCTTTTTTTAGAGTCTCAGAAGTGCCATGAATCAGTTACCAGTCATTTTGGCCTACTTTTACAGTTTGGCAAAGTCTTTTCAACAATGAATCAGAAACAGAAAAAGGAAACCAAAGTCTCCACGGTCCAAAAAAGATGAAAATATCACTGGCTGTCTGACACTATTAGAGAACAACCACAGACTGGACGCTTGAAGGAAAAAACCACACAAAACAAAGAGCCTTCCTCTTCCAGCACCTTCTGAACTCAGTGACTTCTGCAAACTGACTACGCTTGCGTTGTAATTTCTATTAAACACTTCCTTAGCTGTAGCCCTTTGCTTGAAACATTTCCATTAGAGAAAAAGATATAAGGCAAAAAACGATAACGCAACTGGAAGGTTTCTTAATAAAATAGGAAAATATAGCACTCAAACCAGAGCAGTAAAATCACTTAAAATTCACCCCATGTTCATTCAGTTGTGATAAAAAAAAAAACTAACTCATTTGATTTCCATCTTTAAAAATGCTGAGTCGAATATCTTATTCAATATATTAGAGACATGTACGATAGAGATACGTATGAAAAATGTGCATAGCAGGAATGAGCAGCAACTAAATTTGATTATACTCCCAAAAAGAAAGCAGCTCGGCCTGAAGAGATAAATATTTGAGTCATTATCAGTTCAACTCAAAGCTGGCAGAAAACGACCAACAGATCACAAAGTTTCTAAAATCACAAAATGTTAGACTATCAAAATACCACAGTATTTAATAACACATTCTGTTGCTGAACTTGTAGATTACAGGGGACGTGAAAAACGTGCTGCTTTTGATGTATGAGCAGATGCACATTTCCACAAGTTTATGTTTTTTCCCTTCTTATTTCAAATGCTTTGATAAAGAACTCTGGAAACTTTCCCTCATATAGGAGAGGCCCGTTACGAGTCATTGCTCTCTGGTAGGATGCAATCAGGAACGAGACTTAAAAACAGGCTTCCCCAAGAGTCAAATCTCAAAACTGCCCAAATACAAGTTAAAAAAAAAACAAAACCACCCAAAATTAGAACAACCTAAATACAGATATATACAGCCCAAAACAGCTCTATATTGTTTTAGATGAAATTACAGGTTGTTTTTGAAAATTGTCCATCTGGATTTCTCCATATTATGTACATTATATATTATGAAAGTGTTTTTCCAGCATCACATCGTCATCAGCCAGCACTGACATTAAATATGATTAAGCCTGGACTATTTCATGTGCATGGTGCTTTTCCTGTAAACGCTACTGTAAATCTTAAGGCTGAAAATGCCATAAAACATTTCTACTGGATAACAATTTTGGGCAAACGTGAAAGCTGAAATCTCATACTAAATCAGACTAAAATGTCATAAAATGTGAAAAAAAAAAAAACAGGAAAATTTTTGTGCATGTCTAATGTTTTAGGCATCATATGAAGCTGTCCCTGCTGTGAAATGAAAAAAAATTCTGAAAAAAATAAATAAAATCACAGCTTTTATAAAACTGCATAGGCAACGATAAAAACAATACCAATGTTCAATGTAGTTCTTAAAATTAATCATCATAAACAATTCTATCACTTAATTTAGCTCATGTAAGCTGTATGTTCATCGCTGCAAATCAACCTTAATGTAACATTACAGGTTATTAATAAAGTAAACATTAACCCTATAAGGCCTACCGTATCATACTGATACGCAAATTTCTAAGGCCTAAATAACATGATCAAAAGTTTGCTGAAAAACCTGTTGCACACAATCTACTAAATGCCTTCTGTTGACCGATTGACTTTGAGCAAAATATTTACAGATTTTTTATTTTTTATACTTATATTGTTACTAATATTTTAAGCTGAGCACTTCTGGGCTGAAGCAAATTGTGTTTTCTTGATTATCAACAAATCATTTTTAGAAAAAACATGTTTTTCGTCTAAAGATTCAATCAACCGTTTCAGCATTTTTACAATCAACATTTTTATTTTTTTGGACAATCATTTCATATGTCAGGCTTTACAGGGTTAAATAAAGTGTGCATTTATCCTAAAACAGCATCAAATGTGCCTCATCCCATTATAATTTAGATGCTAGGTGTTACATCTTAAAGTGATAGTTCACTCAGAAACCGTAAATTCTGTCATCATTTTCTCACCCTCATGTCGATCTATCCCTGTGTAACTGACTTTCTTCTCTGCCGCACAAAAGATCCTTTTTTCCCCTCAGTCCATGCAAAGAAAGTTTTTCCAGTTTTAAAGTTTGGTGAGTAAATGACAACCCTATTTTATTATTTCTGGGCGAACTATCCCTTTAAGGAAAACCTGAATTGCCCATGCCATCTTTGCCTCTTGCGCTCCCACAAGTATATTAGGGAAATTATACTATGGGACGTCCTAAATTCTTAGACGGTTTCGAGTGTCGAGCGCCGCTTCATTACATCCAGTGGGATTTGGTGAGACGGCACTTTCCAGAGGGGCGGGTGAGAAAAGGCTGGAAAAAGTGAGCGAGGCGCTGCTGAGGACAGACGAGGCTTTCCCTCCTGGAAAAGCAGAGCGGCCTGGAGCTGCGCTGTTATTCCTGGAGGCTCGTCCAGCGCTCGACAGGTGCCATGCTGGCACACCAGACATCATGACACACCGCTTCCAGACCCTTTCATTATTTAAATACACAGTCACTCTGATGATGTTAATATTTCAGTGTGTCTGAAGTGGCTAGACACAGATTTATTAACCTCGCTGAACTCGGAGTGTGAGCAGTTTGTAGTCTGGATCATAATTGGCTTTATTGCATTCAAGGATGTTTCCTGCGGTAACCAGCAGCATGTGACACGAGGAAAAGGCTTGGCAAACAAAGACGGCTTTTCACTCCGGTGTCGTGTTCTTTTGTGAAGAGCGACGGTGAGGAAGTGTGATGAATCGTCCCGGTGTCATTGAAGAGAACCAGAGACAGACAACATAATGAACATCACTAGTCTGTCAATAAGCAGCGCTCCGTCACGCGCTTTCATGTGTCCTTCAGTTTGGTTAGCAATAAAGCACACAGACAGAGTCTGAAGCAGTCATCCACTCAGGCCTCTGAGCATCAGACACTGAATCTGTCTGAACTCACACAATGTGTGCAAAATATGATGAATATTGACTGACAAATAAATAAATAACCAAGTTTTAGTTGGTGGTGCCTATTGCAATATGACTGTATATACTGCAAAAAAAGTGAATATTGCTAAATAAATTAAATTAATTCATAACACTGCAATGTTTTACTCTGTGGTGTCCATTGCAGGACAATGGTAAATATTGCTAAAATAAGTAAAATACTCTGCAATGTTTTAGTTTGTAGCATCTATTGCAAAATGATAGTGAATACTGCTAAATAAAGAAACAATGCATTATTTTTGTTTGTAGTGTCTGTTACAATATGACGGCAAATATTGCTAAACTAAAATACTCGTCAATGCTTTAGTTTGTAGTATTTATAACAATATGATAGCGAATATATGTTTTAGTTTGTATAGTTAACATACATATGTTTATATGTATATGTGTATGTATATATATA
>JAFVLL020007058.1:16162-76795 GCA_021397915.2 Tor tambroides | reverse complement strand
CAATTCTGAGAAAAAAAGTCAGAATTTCGAGAAAAAAAGTCAGTATTGCGAGATATAAACTCGCAATTGCGAGAAAAAAGTCAGAATTGTGAGTTTGTATCTTGCAATTCTGGCTTTATAACTCGCAATTGCAAGTTTATATCACGCAATTCTGAGAAAAAAAGTCAGAATTGTGAGATAAAAAGTCGCAATAACTTTTTTTTATTTTTTATTCAGTGGCGGAAACGGGCTTCCACAGTAACAGTAAGAAAGAGTTACTGAAAGATTTGTTAGCTTCCCTGGAATGCTCATTGAATTCAGTCAGTGATTCGTAAGAGTGATAAACACATAATGAGTTCACAAGTCCTTTTGAATGGGATTGGATATTGAAAAAAAATAGAGTTATTTGTTCACAAATCGGACTACAGTAGTTTTGCTGTGTGTTTTTTTCCTCAGAATTAATAAAATCTCAGAATATGACAAAAACCTGCAATAATAATTAACCAGTGCAATTTTATTAACCAGTGTCTTTGCTGCTGACCTTTGATGATCCAATTCGACCATAATAATAAGCAAAAATGATTTTAGATACATAACATTTGAATTTGTTGTGTTCCTTCAGCCTACTTCAGCCGGCTTATTAATTTCACTTTTGGCGTAGATCTTTTTTATATTGAAAACAAACATGCAAGCCCAACCCAGATGAGAAAAAGTACCGCAAAAGTAGCGTAATGCATTTCTTTCCATAAAAAGTAACTAAGTAACAAAATTAGTTACTTTTTTAGGGAGTAACGCAATATTGTAATGCATTACTTTTAAAAGTAACTTTCCCAACACTGCTCATGATGACAACTCAATAGAAAATAACAACGTATTTTCTAACTTCAATTCAGACTGCAAACAGGAAAAATATGAGACTGTAGATTAAGAAACACCCGTTAAAGCAGTGCTTAGTAAAAGATTGAGTTCATGAAAGGATACTATGAAAATCTATGTTTTTTCCCCTATTTTTAGCCCTATTAAAATCATGTATTTTATGTGATGATTATTCAGGTTCCAGATCAGAGTCGGTTCCACTGCCGTGTCGTGTACGAGGATTCGGTGGCTGCTCCACTGCGAGGTTCTCATGAGCTGGAGGAGAGCGTTGGGATCTACCTGAAGGAAAACTACGAGCAAATCAGCATACCTGTGCCTGACTTCAGCAACACAGACCCTGCTGATATCATTCATGATTTCAACAGGGTAACACACTTAGCTCTAGTTATATTTAGCAATACATCAACAGAATATGTTTTGATGTGTTGCGTTTGTGTTTTTAGGGTCTGACGGCTTACCATGACATTGCCTTAGATAAGTGTTATGTCATCGAGCTCAACACCACTGTGGTCATGCCACCACGTAACCTCTGGGAACTGCTCATCAACGTCAAGGTATCTGTACTGTTTGTATATAAAGGCGGTTGAAATGTGAACTATATCTGTTTGAAGATGTTGCCTTTTTATCTTTTTGTAGAAAGGGACTTACCTCCCTCAGACGTACATTGTCCAGGAAGAAATGGTCGTGACTGGTCGTGTTAATAATATGCATCAGCTTGGCCGCTTTATTTACCGTCTGTGTAACGGTAAAGATACGTACAGGCTCCGTCGCCGCACCTCACGTCGTCGTAAGTTCACATTTTTTTGTCGTTTTTCTTTAATGTGAATAGCAGTGGTCATCTCATATGGATCAGTCAATAGCTGTTTCCAATAGAGAGCATCATATCACGTGACTGAAATTAGATATACATTGCATCATATTTCATGTGATAGTTCACCTAAAAATGAAATACTAATTCATTCATTTTTAAAAACTGAGGTACACATTTTTTTATCTCAATAATAAGCTACAAGCTACAATCCCGATTTGGCAATACCATATTACAGCATAATTAATTCTTTATCTTCTTGGTGGGAGGAAACTGTGCTCCTGTGTGGCTTCACAGCTGCCATACAAATCTGATTGACGTCCAGCTAAATAGCTCACTGCAGCTAATTAGCGGAACAATTAAGTAACACCCACGGTATGGCTTCCTGTATTAAGCAATCTACTTCTCCCTGGTTCACGAAGATCTTTTTGTGGGAATATAATATGATAATATCCATGACAACCATGAACTTTTGAGAAACTGGGATGATTTCATGGAGGCAGGATATGAAATTATGATCCATGAATATTCAATTGTTAGTTTTATGTTTTGATTACATTATGCATTTTATGGTTCTTGTACACTATATAGTAAACCATGTGCTAAATAAATGCACTGAAAAATTATTTTTCTGAATTGTGAATAAAACTAATATTATTGGGGCACATTTTGCAAGAATTTCAGTCTTTTTTTCTTCTTCAAAATTTGAATTCAGTCTGTTACATGATGATTCTTTGTAATTTATTTCTGTGTGTAGTATTGAATATGAAAATATGAATTATTTTCTAATATGCATGTGATTTATAGTGTTATTTTAGTATCATAACTAGAGATAATATTGTTTTTCATTAATATTTTGAATCAGTTTTTATTTTTATTTTATGTTTTACTTTTATTTTTTTGTTGTGTGTCTTTGTCATTTTTAGTTGTTATATATGTCTATATATTTTATTTATTTATTATTTATTTATTTTCAATTGTAGTTATTTTAGAACATCAAGGTAAACTAAATTAAAATGAGAAAAGTTCTTTGTATTTCATTTTATTTCGGGTAATGAAAAAGGTTTAGATTTTGTTAACTATTACAACCCTGGTAATTTTTTGGACAATTTTTTATTCACATTATTTTTGTATGTTTCCTGTTAGGTATCACCAAGCGTGATGCGCAGAACTGTCACCGAATCCGTCACTTTGAGAACACTTTCGTGGTGGAGACACTGATTTGTGAGACACCATAGGCTGTTTGTCTCTTTGCCCCGCCTATTTCTGATGAGATCACACCCTCTGGTCTCGGTAGCCACACCCCCTTGAAAATCACACTCTTTACCTCTAATTCTTCATGTCTTTACACCCCATTTCTCTCTCTTTTTGTATTTCTTTCTTTCTGCACCTAGTAATTCATTACAGATGTTCCCTTGAAGGTGTCTGAACAGTTTGTTTCTGCATACTTGCAATAATGAGCATTTTCAAATTGATGCATTTAAAAATGTAACAGTAGCATCTGAAGTCTTTAAGTGAGAAGATTACATGGGCATTAAGCTGCACAATGCCTGCATGCTCGTACCTGCGCGTAACTGGCTGTTTGTGCGCCATCAAACTGCTCTTTGCTCTCTTATGTATTTGTGTGTTTTTAGATCTATATTCTTGGATAGAGATGCACCGAAACTGTGGCCAAAAATGCCATAAAATAGTGCGAAAACAGGCCAAAAATGTTAGCAGAATGCATTACTCTAACATCCAATGTCTGAACTCAGGTTCAGTTGATGTATACTGTAAAAATCATTTTCTTAGTGTTTTTGTCTTGTTTCCACTATTGGTTAAAAGCACATTATTGTTTTAAAGAGAGTTTGCTTGTGCTCAGCATATTTGAAAAGGTAAAGAGTCTTCTGTTGCAAAAAGAAAAAAAACTGTCTTTTGCCCTGAATATTCACTTTTCTTTCGGTGCATCACTACTCGGATATCCTAACTGATCCTAGTGCCGGTTAAAGCGTCTGATGAAAAATCGCAGTCATCATTACATTTATCACATGTGTTCGTTTACTACGTATCTCGATATCCAGTATCTCACTTTAGTGCTTCTACAACATGCTTCCTGTGCCACTTCCTCTTTTCTTCTTTCTCTCTCTGCACGAGTATTTTGTTTGAGTATTTTCTTATCATATGAGCAAAGCCTTAGGCCAGATTCATGCCCTGGACTAATGTATACAATCTCAAAAGCTCTTCGTGTTTATGTGTGTGTTGAAGTTAAAAACCTTGTTTAGTTGGGTGAAGCAAACATGTAAATAAACCAGTAATACCTAGCTATGCCACATCTTTTTTTTTTTTTTGCCATTTCTGTTACAAAACATTGACAGCATGGCCAAACCCAGTTTTTTTAACAATTGCACAATACGAAAATTGCCGTTTATGTTGCATTACTGCTTGTTTTACACCCTCAGCAGGTTCTAGAAAAATATCCTGGTGATAAACAGCAAACAGAACACATGTCGTAGCTCATTTTGATGTTGAATCAGCTGGGAAACTTCTGCAAAGCCCAGGGGAAGTCTGTAGTATCAGACCCCTTGTACTCTTTGAAAGTGTAAGAAGGGGGAAATGAAATCCGTGTGAAATCTGTCACTAAAAACCATTATTCTCCTGCAGGACTTTGAAATTATCTTGCACCATCTTGTGCCATTACGTTTGATATGCCCGTCCTCTCAGCTCAGTCTGAGGTTTCAGGTTAGATTGTAAGATCATACTTAAATTGGAGTCAGAGTCATTTTTAGATGGGTGTCTGAGAGCAAATGATGTAGGAATAATTCAATCAAATGGAGTAGTTCACATTCCAAACACATGACTTCTGTGAAACAAGATTTTTTTTTCCATCCAATGATGCAAAATGACAAAAAAGCACCATAAAAATATTCTTTTGAAGTCATGTGATAGCTTTATGTGATGAGCAAACTGAAAATGTATTCACTGTTAACTCTCCAAATCTGTTAACCAGAGAAACACTGTGAGTGGAAAATTGAGTCAGTGAGTGGGTTGTTAAAAAATAACAATTCATTTACAAACTGGACAATTTTTTGGAGCTTAACAGACATTGGTCACTATAAACTGTTATGGTATGAAAAAGAGCTTTGTGCAGGTTTGGAACAACCTGAAGGTGAGTAAATAATAACAAAATTCAGTAACACTTTATTTTAAGGTGTCCTTGTTACATAAATTATGTATAATTACATGCAAGTAACCCTAAACCAAACCCTAACCGTATAGTAAGTACATATAGTTAATTAATATTACACATTACTTAAATGTGAAATTACATCATAACAAGGACACCTTAAAATACACTGTAACCTAAAATTCTTATGTTTTTGTGAATTATTTCTTTAAAATAGTTTTTAATGTGAGTAAACTCTACATATTACTGACAAAAATGCAGAGAGGAATATATA
Source organism: Tor tambroides (assembly GCA_021397915.2). Lineage (NCBI taxonomy): Eukaryota > Metazoa > Chordata > Actinopteri > Cypriniformes > Cyprinidae > Tor > Tor tambroides. The sequence goes on along the minus strand of JAFVLL020007058.1, from coordinate 71,695 downwards.
GTTCACCCAATAAAAAAAATCTGCTGAAAATGTACTCACCCTTGGGCCATCCAAGATGTAGATAAGGTTTGGAGAAAATGGGCTGGAGTGGTGTGAATTATTGTGATGTTTTTATCAGCTGTTTGGACTCTCATTCTGACGGCACCCATTCACTGCAGAGGATCCATTGGTGAGCAAGTGATGTAATGCTACATTTATCCAAATCTGTTCTGATGAACAAACAAACTCCCCTGCATCTTAGATGTAAAGTGAATTTTCAGCAAATTTTCATTTTTGGATGCGCTAAGATATTTGTTTCTGACCTTTGACCTTATCCATCAATGTAAAGATACTTTGAATTTATTTTATAGCTGATGAAATATGCCACCAAACGCAAAGGACTGCTTCCAAACACGGCATAGTTCCAATCCTGCTGTTTCATGCATCAGCAATGTTAGTTTACAAAATCTAAACACAGTTTATAGAACAAATTCTTAACAGCTAAGTCATGCTCAAGACTTCTAAACATTTTTCATCAAACAGGTTTATTAGGATTACATAGGATTATTAGATTTGTGGCAGCTAGACAACAAAAACACACTATTTTGCATTAGTTTATCTAAAAATTGTATAAAATCTTCACTGCTGCTCATTATTTGATAGGCATATTAAAATCTTTTTTGTATTTAATGTATTTAGTTACAGTATTTGTCACATAGCACACAGGAAGTCAGGGGGAGAAACAGAAGGAAAACATGACTCAACATGAAAATATGACACATGCAACGCAACCGACCAGACAGATTTAAATTTGTATTAACCATAAAATTTGAAACATAAACCAAGGGTATTGATACAAACTCCTTTTTAACACAACGTTAAAAAATAGCTAATGCGACAACATTTAGTTCACATGATAAAAGACACCTTACTTGAGGAATCACTGAAACCTCTGATTCATGATGTTATTAAAAAAAACTCTTTTACATTTATTATTGTGGAAAAGAAATCAATTTTAAACATTTCAGATGACAACAAAAAAGTGCTTTGAAATCATTTACATCAACTATACAAAATAAGCAGATTTCTGTCATCACATTAATGACTGCAGATTTAATGACAGGCACGATTTTTACAACACTGAATAAACCACTGCAACCATAACTGTAACTGTTTTATATGAAGAAACCACCTCAACTGTAAACATCTATGATAGCAATGATGATGACAAAAAAGGGATATGTTAGTTTTCATCTAAAGTACCTTCATGTTGTCCAAAGCCAACATTCCTATATCATATTTAAGCATCAGCATCCCCAGATGACCTCAGAGACATTCATGTTTACTAATTTAGATGGTGCCAGACACTGTGTAAATGTAAATTTCTGTGGTTGTGACTGACATGCTTTGACAACAGATGCAGATAGAAGTTCCTCTGAAGTGTTCTTAGGGCAAAATGTTTTTTTTAAACGCATTGTTTTTGCACCTTGGTAACACAGGAAGTGGAAAAAAAAGCATAGCTTCAATGTGGTTCACTAGCCACTATATATATACAACTAAAACATGTTTTATACATTATCAACAAAAATATAACACTTCTTTTTTGGAGATATTCTGAAAGTCTTTAGCTACATGAGGCTTCACCACAAATAAGCCTAAATTTCAAGTACATAAAAAATGCAATTAAAGATCTAAGAACTTTGCCGTTTAACCTGCTCAGGATCATTTTAGTGGATGAATGAAATAGCCTAAGGTGTTCTGGACGATAAACCATTAGTAGGCTAGTTTGTCATATTAACCGTGAACATGTTCCACTAACATTTGATACTCATAATTTGTCCAGAACACTGTATTTAGCTACTGTGTTCAAACACTTTCTATCTTGCTGACATGGTGATGGGATTGTGTTCGCTCTCAAAACTTTTGTGATGTAAACTAAATAACGGAGAAAAACTACAGGGGCGAATAACATTTTTCCCAGTCATCGCAAAAGCGTCCCAATTTGCCCGCAATTCAATACTTTTGCGAGCAAACGCAAATTTTCTCAGGGGTACGCGATACTTTTTTGCGAAAAAGATTTGCGAGCGAACGAAAAAGCATTGTAATATAATTTTCCTTCCATCTTACATTTTTATACATCTTCATGTCCTATTGTAGCTCCGTAGTATTGTTTATCCAAACTGTTCTCAGCTTGTCAAGACCTTTCCATCGACCTGCTGAGGGAATAAGTGCCTACATCCGTTTGTCTTTTATCCTTTTCCTGCCAGAACGAGTCCAGAGAGAAATAGTAGATGAGCGGATCCAGACAGCAGTTGACACTCGCCAGACAGACGAGCGCTCGTATAGCCTCGCCGTTGTCACTGTACGTCAAGAGTTTTAAAGTAAACGGCAGGAAAAATATAATAAACACCAACATGTTGACTACAAAAATCAGTATCACGTTCATTTTGTTGTTAACCTTAGCCGCTCCAGCGCTGGGACGCTTCCTCAGGACGATTATGACCACGACCGTGGAGACGATATTGACCAGCAGGAGTACTAATAAAAATATCGCCTGTGAGAGCGAAATGACTCGCGAGTTTTCGGGGTTCGCTTGAATCTCAAAGCACGGTATTTCTGGACACTTTTTAAGGGCGCCGTAGAGTCTCACAATCTCTGGGATGCAAAGGATGGTGATGAGGATCCACACTGCCGCGCAGCACTTCAACGCGCATGCGGAGGTTCTCAGAGACCGGGAGCGCAGAGGGAAGACCAGGGCGATCATCCGGTCCACGCTGATTAAAGTGATGAAGATACAGCTCGTTCTGATGTTGACGCGAAACATCATTAACGCAGCGGTGCATGTGGCCGCTCCAAACGGCCACTGGAGCGTTGCGTAAAAGTAGACGCGCAGCGGCAGGGAGAGCGCGAGGAGCAGATCGGACACCGCGAGGTTCACCATGAGCACGGCGCACGGTGACCGGAACCCGTGAGTCCGCAGCAGGATCCACAGGGACAACGTGTTGAGCGGTAGACCCACGGCCAGAACCAGTCCATACACCACGGCCGACGCCAGGTACCGGTTCGAAGGGTCAAGATCAGTGCACGAGTTCGTACTCGAGTTCGATGACATGTTCAGGTTTCAGAAAAGAAATCAGAAAGCTTGGCCTCTTAGATTTTGATTGACCTCTGGGTGGATTTTAAAGTGGTTTTGAGGGAACCCAGCGAGCAATGAAACGACTGAAGAGGAAGGATGTTGAATAAGGTGAGGGTGTATCTCCGCCTCTTTAGCGGAGCCTGTCCTATTTCTCACAGTGGGTTGATTTGTAATGTCAAATTTTATTAGCTAAAAAAAAATTCCACTCTCTGTGTCCAGAAAAACAAACAAACAATTGTACAGTTCTCTGACCTCATTTTGACCTTTTGGTATATGCTGTTACACTATGACGTCACATGGGAACCCGCTATTAAACAGGTATTATATGCTTGAAGAAAAGTTTAAACAGTAAAAGAATAATGCACAAACGATGTAAGGTGACATTTTGGACAACAAAGATGGTAAATAAAACTATAAATATAGTGGTTAATAAATTGTAGATTTACATAAACTTTACAAATGCATCTTTTTTTCTTAAATAATGATTCTTATGACTGTAATACATGTAGTTTTTAATAATTTGTATTACTGAAAAAAATAGTTTTGTTTTGTTTTAAATTAAAATCCATTCGTTTTTAATTGTATTTAAGGCATTTATGTGCTTAAATGTTTAATGTCTAAGTATTTCTAATAATTTTAATGTTACAGTAATGAGAAAGAAACTTTATTTTGGATTACAGTAAAGAGGTAGAAGTTTTGACTTGAAAATAATAAAAAATAAAATAAAATAAAAAGGGGTCTCAAAAGTAGACTTCAATTAAAGAAAAAACGATTTATGTATGTATGTATGTAAAATGTGACCTGGACAACTCATTTTCATTTTGAAAAGAAGTGTATGTAAACATAAATTTCACTCTAACCTAAGTGTTATGTGAGAAAATACTACCACTACTAATTACAGCAATAACAATCTAAATACCACTCAAGGGTTTGTTACAATAATTTCAGGTTTATATAAATCAGTTATGTCACATATACACAAACGTGACACGTATACTGAACGTATACTGAGTATATACTTCACATCCACTTGCATACTCATCTATATCAGCATGTCTCCGTATCTTACTTTCTACTGCCTAATGTCAAACAATTTTAGACAACAAATATAGTGGTTAATAAACCATAGATTTATGTGACGAACAAATGTGACAACATGCCCCCAACTTAATACTTGATATTTGAGTAGAATAAACTTTCAACCTTGAAGAGAATGTATGTCAGTGTGGTTATATTGTATTCATACAAAACTACTGCTGGAGAAAACAACTTGGACTGAGAGCGCTTGTGACGACTAACTGTGCTTGAACACTTTACCACAGCTAAAAATATGTATTCTTGTGGTTTATATTTTACAGGTTGATTTCATGTAGCAGCACTGGCAATCATCTTGAGAAAGCTGAAATGAAAATGCTTCAAATGGGGCACACATTTTAATGCAAAGTCTTATTTATTGCAATAAATAACATGAACACAGACAAAGGGAAATGGAGACAACAGGACTTCAGAAGTACCTGCAAGTTCTTCATGAGGAACCGCAAAAATTGAAGCTGAAGCTAAAATACTCTTAATTTATAATAGATAATTAGAGTCAAACTAAACTTTTATAAAATGACTTTTTCATTATAAAACACATGGAAGTATATCTAGAAGCACAACATTTATCTGGTTCAAAAACGAAACACTTAAAAAACTGAAATGTAGCGTTATGTCACACTTCCCTGCTGTAAAACAAGGCACTCCCTGTCAATTGCATTTAACCTTTGCTCTCTCATAGCACATTTCTATGCACATTTCACACACATATGCATCTGCTTCAGAACAGGAACCTTTGACATCAACTTAAACCTTATTCTATGGCAGGAAGATAGCGTTAAAGTTAATCATTTCTTTTAACGTGAGCACTGTCACTGAACACTCTTTATGTGACCTATGAACCTCCCTCCTGTTAACTGACAGTCTTTACCACGATTTAAAAAAAACTGAAAGCGGAAGTGCGTCCTCTGCTGGTGAGAAGAGGAAGATGGGAGTTGGAGCCAAACAAATCATGAAAACATGAACATGACCAAAAACGGGTTTCAAAATATTGTCATTGATTGCATCAGGTTAAAAAAAAAGGACTCTTTTAGGATTTTTTTTTTTTTAAATTGTGATATTATTTTCAGAACAATTAAGCTCATTCTACCACCCAATTCCCACTACTGTAATGCATCTGTCTTTTTTAAAATAATTCTTAAATGATGATTCTTATCACTGTAATACATTTTTTATTCATCTGTATTACTGTAGAAATTAAATTAAAATCAATTTGTTATAAATTAAAGGCAGTAAAAAATAATAAATATATATAACATCTATTATTATATTAAAATAATTATATATTCTATTCTATTTCTAGTAATTTTAATGATACAGTAATGAGAATAAGATTTTATTTTGCATTACAGTAATGAGAACTTATTTATATATTTGTTTTACTGCCTTTGTTAAAACTTAATTGATTTTAATTTACAAACTATTTTTACAGTAATACAGATGAATAAAAATGACATGTATGACAGTGATGATAATCATTATTTAAGAATAATTAAGAAGGTAAAGAATAATGAAGGTGGTAAAATTAGCTTAGCTGTCATAAAATATCACAATGCAAAAAAGTAAGGTTTCCAAAATCGTACAATTCAATATAAAAATTGGACACCTTTAACCCCTAAGTAAACATAAAATTTACTTCAAAATGGCAAAATGTTCATATCATGGCTCATATAAACTTCAGACCATTAACTTTGTGTTATGTGATTTTACCGCTGAATTTTCCAGTACTTTTGAAATTGGTGTGGTTTCACATTTATAAAAAGCAGCTTTAAACTTCTAGTGCATAAGAAATGTTGCGATTTTGTTTGGGACCCAAAAATTCACCTCACCTACGTCACATGTAAACACACATCCTGTGTGTATATACTTCTCATCCTCCTGCACACTCAACTATACGAACACGTCTTACTGTCTTCTGTCTTCATTTGCTGTATTCCTGTAGGATTAACCATCCTTGCATTTGGTCTCCATGAGTTTTGGTGAAGATCTTTACGTAAAACCAGTATCCACACATATTTCCGTACTGTTAGTGGCTTTGGGCGTACCGTTATGCACTTCTCCAAACATTAGACTCTTTGATCCTCGTATGCGTGTCTCTCTGACGCGTATAGCCATTCTTCTCTCTCGCTGCGCGGACTCCAGGTTCTCTTTAAGGATGAAATAGTAACATGCGCCATCTGCCAAGATGTTCACGTTGCTAATACATATGCTTATGTGAACAAAGTAGCGTAGATGATCTATGGTGCTTTGATGCCACCTGCCTGTCTTGGCATGGAAGTATATGGGCGCCACTATGTGGTAGGGAATGAAGCATGTGAGGAAGACCACCAGGTTGCTGAGAACGATCTTCATGCTCTTGTTGTTGCGCAGTTTGGAATCTCCAGGGTTGCGCTCCCTCAGTTTGTGCAGGATTTGCGCCACGCGCATGGAACAGAACACCATCACCAAGGCGCTGCTGCAAAACACCGTCTCCATAGACGCCAGAATCCAAATTTTCGTCCAAGTTGAGTTGGAGAAGTGCTGGAAGCAGTAAAACGTTTTGTTCGTTTGTTCATCATCGTGAAGTCTGTAGATGGGGAAGCTGCATCCAAAGACCATCATCCATAAGATTAGGCACACAAGCATTGCTTTGCGTGGAGATCGCAAACGGCGTGCAGCGAATGGAAACTGTAGAGCGATGTATCTGTCGACTGCGATGCACACGCTCAGCATAATGCTGCCGTAGATGTTGACATAGAGCAGGCTCTCCAGCACGGAGCAGAACCTCTGACCGAAAGTCCAGTGCTTCTTGTAGGCATGTATTTTAAAAGGCAGAGACAGCATCAGCAGGCTGTCGTTGATGATCAGGTTGCTGAGGTAAACCGTGGATTCGCTCCAGCGTCGAATGCGGAAGAGCAGCTGCCACAGAGCGGCCAGGATCAGAGGGAAACCGAAAACCAGGATGGGCACATACACACACCTCTGGACCCAACACACCCAATCACAGTGGTCTGTCCGGGAGAGAGAAAGAAAGAGGTGACTTTGAAGAAATAGTTAAGTTAAAAGTGCTGTATGGACCTTTTTGACTGTACTGAAGCATAAAAATACCTGTTTGCAGATATTTAGGAAACATGCTAGTTGTTTCTCCCAAAAACAATGCTACAGCCAGTTATTCTATTTTGAAATGTGTGTTCCGTGTCGGAATGTCTGTAATTGTTTTGGTTCCACCCACTGCCAAAAGTATTTCAACACCCTGGGTTGCCAGTTAGTGGAAAATTGCAGCCGTTAAAGCGAGCATACAAACTGAGTCTGAGATCGCAGATTCTACTGACTTTAAAAGCCTCAGCATCCATCTAGGGAGCGCTACGGTCAGAGCAGAGGCATATTAAAACATGGATAAATCAACTCAGCAACTTATAGTGTAAGGCTTGTCACCTTCCATTGTCAATTGTGACTGCTCCTGTTGCATGTCCTCAATCTGGCAACCTGCGTGAGCATCCAGTCTGAGGAGGAGGAGGGGTGGGAGAAACAACCCTCTGCAATATTTTGAATTTGAACTGCAGTACCCATTTCAACCGCTAGCTGTCAGTGTTACATACTGCACCTTTAAAACTCAATCTACAGCATAATTTTGACTAACGCAGAAGCACAAACCAATGAATGTGAATAGGGCCTATTTGTAAATGTTAAAATAGGACTGGGGGATATAGCTAAAAAATTTATCACGATATGATTTTTCATATAATTCAGTATCGATAATTCTTTAAATTTTTTATAAACTTTTTTAAACAAAGAGCAGTAGAAAAAGGTTTAAATTTAACCACTGTATTTTTAATTTACCCAAATGAATAAGACAAACAATGAATCATTTTAGTTTTAACAGTTAAACACAAAATAAAACGTAAACAATATCTCCTTTCTTATATTGTGTATGCAGATTAAGTAAGTGTTAATGAAATTTTTGGATTTTCCCCTGAGGCCACAGAAGGGCGCAATGAGCAAAATAATGCAGCACATTAAATTGTTTATTCAATGCAATGAAATAACGACTGTATTTAAAAAGTGCATCATTTATAAATCAAATATAATTTCATAAATTGCATAAACTAATATGCACAAAACAGCATCATGTAATTATGCATAGCTTAATACAAAGAGCCGACGTGCCGATCACACAGATCGCATTTGAAAACATTTGCGAATTGAATGGAATAAAACCCCCACAAATTCTCGAGACATGTTTTCTAAAAGCTGAACCTCTTTTAACTTTGACGCAAGTGCAACAGTCATAGTTGTCCGTCTTGAAAATGTGCTGAATATGCATTCTGTGTGAATGGCTTGTTTCGGTTTTAAACCAAACCAAAATCTTCTCCGCATTGAGCTTCTATTTTTCTCTGATATTTTGAATGAAAAACGCAGTAGCAGCGCATCTCGTGGATTCAACTGGACAGGCTAACAAAAACATTAAAACGCAACAACAGCACTTACATCATCATCACCGCATCTCCTGCACCACTGATAAGGCTCCCTGACATGGTTTTTGCATTCGAATGTGGATTTTTATTTTACATTCAACTTAATATTCCTTTTTTTATTCATCTCCTCAACACAGGCAGGCACGACACTCATTTCAACATGTGTTCTTATGTCATAGCTTACTGGTTTGCCTGCTTGTCACTCATAGCATGCACCTATATCGTGCGCTATATCGGAATTTTTTTCTATCGTTATCGATGAAGGTGTACCTTCAATAAATACCGATACTGTTTTATCGCCCAGGCCTACGTTAAAATTAGGGATGCATGACATTGGATTTTTGCCGATATCCGATATGCCGATATTTTTCAACTCGTTTTGGCCGATACCGATACCAATACCGATATATTTCCTTTTGTTTGGAAACAATACCAAGTCTCTCCTGTGCAGAAATTATAAGCAAAATATTTGTCATTTTGGTTAGTTTTTAACAACTTGTTTGTTAGAATTAAATAAACAATAATGAAGGTTTTTTGACAGTACATTGAAGCTTTGAAAATAACTATAAATAAACTATATCAATCGCTGCATTTTTTTCTCCAGAAAGATGCAGTTAACAGTTAACATTTTATTTTAAGATTTAACATTTGTAGATGGTCTAAAGCAGCGGTTCCCAATTCCAGTCCTCACGCCTCCCCGCTCTGTATATTTCGTATGTATCTCTTATCACATACGATGTTTGTTCTATTCGACCGTATGTGCGCTGCGAAGTGGACATCACCGGATATTCCGCCATGATTCCAGTTCGAAGCGAGCGTATATGTTACATACGAAGGGCAATAAACTGTGCGAAACGTTAATTTAAATAGTATTTATTTACAGAGGTATAATATGTCCCTTTAATTAGAAGTAGGCCAACAGCACCCCCTACGAAATTAAAACTCCTTACAGAAAGGGTATTAGGACCCGGGGGAGGCTGCCGCTGCATGTGCTATTACTGTTTTCTCTATCATACACCAAACAGTCATTCTGTACGTTCATTCTCAGTTTAAATGCAGCTATCCAAAACAGTGAATCTAATCATCATTCAGACAAAACTTTGCTTCAAGAATGAGTCACACTGCTGACATGATCTAATCCTAGAAGACCATGAGCACATGTGAGTTAATGTATTCCTCTTATCGGCAAGACACATCGGCATAATTTTTCATATCGGGCCGATGCCGATATTTACATTTAAAGCTATTATCGGCCGATCCTGATATCAGTCCGATAATATCGTGTATCCCTAGTTAAAATACTAGTGTAGTAAAATACTACATGCAAACAATATGTTACCTGCTATGGAAGGGTCAGGAGGAACATAAAATGCTTGTCAAATCATTGCATTTGGTCCGAATGCACGTCCTACCTGCCTGTCTTCTGTGCAGCCAATAACAAGAGTTTGGGGCATGGCTAATGTAGCAGGCTGAGCCAGAGGGTGTTTAGCCAGTGTGGAAAAAGAAATTCAGATGCCCAAATACACAGAGACATACAACGGGAACGGGGTAAAACAAGGGTAAACATTGGCAGTGATTTTACAAGATGGAGGAATTTGATAGAATGTTCGGTTTCAGTCGATACGGCAAACTTGCTTTGAGTTTCTTCTTGACAGGTAAGTTAAACTGCTGTTCCATAAGCACCACCTACTATCAGAAAGTTAATCTACGTTCTCAATCAGCTCTAGTCTACTTTCACAAAGCCAAATTCAGGCCATTCTGTTTTTGTTTCAAAAGCATTTTCTGTACAAGGTGCATTTTCTGTGGACATTTCTTTAAAAAAAGTTAGGAAAGTGCACACTTTATTTGTATTATGCATTTATTTATTTGATTTGGGATTAGTTTTGAAATGTATTTTTATTATTTGACATAAAAAAATCAATTTCACAAAGAAATTTGCAACATTTTGTCAACCCAAATGCTGGGTTGAGCCTATTGGGTCATTTTTTTGGGTTATATTTTTTAGTTTTTGGGTAGTTTTGTGTTACCCCCCTGGTAGCATGTACATCACAGACATCTGACATCTGCATTACATCTGCAAGATGTATTTTTTAGAATGTTTGTTCATCTGCAATACATCTATAGGACGTTTCCTATCTTTCAGATATCAAATAGACTTGTAGAAAATGTCTTTAAGATGTTTATGATTTAGAAGGAATGTAAAACCGACATCTTAAAGATGTCTATCAGATGTTTGTACACCGCAGATGCTTTCCAGATGAAGCGATTTTTAACATCTTGCTGCTTACAAGTGCTATCTGGGCCAGCTCCTGGGTCAAACGCAACAACCCAGTGTTTGGGTAGTTTTTGTGTTACGATCTGAAGTTAGCAGTTCTCCACCAAACACGATTCCATTTCGGGCACGAGAACCAGCGCCGTTACAGTCAAAACGGGATAACAGAGACTGGTCAATTACATGTGAATTACTTCTGTTTAATGTTTAATTAATGTTTAATTAACTTCTAATGTTTGTTAAATGAGTTTACATGTAGGCAATATGTATGGCCTACGTATTAATAACAATATAAAATACACTGTTGTAAGTTATATAAATAAAGGAAAATAACAGAAGTTATCATGCAGACCAGTGGTTGTGTGGAGTATTTTACAAAAGTGTAGAGGACTTAAGTTAATTCATGTATGAAGTAAAAAAAAAAGAAGCTAATATTATAGTAAAAATGAATCAACCCATTTTGCTGGGTTAAATAAAGAACCCAATTTGTTGGGTAAAATTAACCCATAATTTGCTCTGTCCTATACCCAGCCCTTGTTTTTACGTGTTTTTAAGAGTGTTCATAACCTAGAAACAAATGATCATTAAACAACTTCATGGTTTAAATAATATGTTTGAACAGAGGAGTTTTAAAAATGAAATAATGCTTTTATAAATTAATAAAACATAAAATAAGCTTCACATTTCTTCTTTTAAATCCTCCAAAAAATGACCATTGTAATGCAAAGAAGCACAAACAAACGTTCTGCCTAACATCTGCTTTTGTATTCCAGGAAGAAAGTCATACAGGTTTGGAATAGGTGAGTAATCTGATGACAGAATTTTCATCTTTTTTTCAGAGGAAGACTAGAAGGCTTTGTGCTAAAACAAAACATGTGGGACACTCATTTGCAACATGGTAAAGTACTTCTATTGTGTAAAAGTGTAAAAATTATGTTCTTTCTTGCTATTTACACTTAGTGCAAACAGTATCTATGCACATTTGTAAAAGGGGAGAATGCATAAAGGTGCTGTAACTGGTTGGTGACATTTATAATAAAAGTTTGACATGAATTTCTAAAACTATAAATATTCAGTGTAATCTCTTAGAGAACTACAGATCATATTTACATTAATACAAACACGCACAAAAAATGAATCCAAAATCAGCCCTTTCTGTCTAAATATGTGCTAATATGGTATGTTATATAGATTGTTTTAAGATCTATGATCGTATAGCAGACTAGCAGACTTTATGAATTAATTATAGACCCACATTATGCAGTTAGGATTATAAAGGCTTTCATGAACAAAGATGACTGTGGGATGATGTTTTATATTTCAACATATGGTGACTGTTCTCATGATCAAAAGAAGCAAACTTCTTTTGGTTTGACTTCATTAAAAGCTGAAACACAAGTGTTTGTCTTTAATATTTAGATATGTTAAAGAAATCGAGACAGAAACCAGTTTTTTGGGTGACATAAATAACAAAGTATACTATGTAGACTAGTGATATCATGGTTCTAGTTTACTCAGCTTTGCCGGAACTAGTGCCACTATCCTGACCGACATCTCAGGATGGTCTACCCACACAATATTTTCTCAATATAGGGGAAAGGTCTGAGGTTTTTCTAGCTTCATGATGAAAGCACATCCTGTCTGATGAAATGTGCTGCCTGCTTTGTAACACATTTATCAAACTGATATTACTTTATAACAGTTCTTTCTATGTCTTACTCTTTAAATGGTTTTAAATAGAGGTTCTTCATTGCATTGTCTCTAAAAAATAATCAGAAACCATATCATTAGAATAACTTTAACAACCAATTTTGTATGTCGGCTCAATGATAAAAACCCTGATAGCCAGTCAGAGTCCACCCAACTTTGAAAACCTCTATCATTTAAAGTGACTGATGACATAAGCAGCAAGTGCTTATAATGAACAGAGCTTTATTGTGCCTTGGTGTAGAAGCTAATAGTATCGTTCTATCATTCTTGTTGTGAACACGACTTTAAGCTCTGAGTACCAACCCTGAGTTGTAGAGATGAGGCTCCTATATCCTATGTGTCATCTAAAACATACAATACATGGAAATCTACATGCAAATAACAGCTCACTGGAACTAACCATATCAGTGTATCATTGTTAAAATACTGAATTACTGTAGTACTTGAGAAACATGGTCAGGTTGTATGTTATCTCAAATTGTTGTGGGTCAAACAGATTAATACATCTTCTAGATTAAGAAGAATGTTTTCCATCCGGTCATGAGGTCAAATGTACCCAAAAGTAGGTTAAATCATATGGTGACTTGAGATCAAACAATCACTGGAAATTCTCTGATGCTATCACGGTTGAAGGTGGCGAATGGAAATGTGGTCTCCCTATGGTTTTTCTTTTTGTTTTTGTCTTCTTTCCTTCATGTAGCCTATTCTAAGGTAACAACACTAAAATTTGCACATTTTAATTGCTGCCTAATTTGTTTTTTATAAATTTACCACTTTGAATGAATGTAGCCTAAATCAAGAATTAAGTAGAAATGACAAATTATGACAAGCTAGATGCTGTTACGATGACAATATTTGAAATAATACAACGATATATCTAGATATTTAATAAATAAAACAAAGGCATATGTTCGAACGATATGGATCTTGAATTTATGGTCTTGATCATATGGATATCGCTGCATTTTGGTTACCACAGTTAATTGGTATAATGAACATAGATGCAGGTTTACTCACATGATGTACTGGAGTTCATTCCCACAGCCAGTAAATATTTTTTTCGCTGTCGTCTGCTGCTATCCACACTTTAAGACAAGTTCCTCACAGGAGATGAGTAGTGAAAAATGTTGCTGAAGCATCGCGTGCTGTTTGTCTGTTGGTCTAGTGAGTTCTGTTTCTCGTGTTTCCGCTGCAGACAAGTTGAACTCTGAAAACAGTCAGAGAGAAACTGGTGAGGTTTATCTGACAAAAGAGAAACTATTGCTACATGAGCTCACGCCTCAGCCACTCAAGCGCGCATGGTGTTTGTGGGCTTAGTCAAATGAGATGCCAAATAGTTAACTTTTCACAGATAAAGGCGTGCTGTTGTCACACTATCTGTGGTTAAGAAGCTTAAGACAGACAGGGTTTTTAGCTAAATGTAGCAGTAGGTTAACAAGTATAGTCTAACAGTTAAAAACCAATAATGTGACCAATAAAAATGATAAATAAACTATTTTAGTGTGGGTTTATTGGGTTTTTACTTGTTTAGCCGTCATACAGGTACGGTGGCGCACAGAAAACATTGATAAACAACAACAACTGTATAAAAACGGGCCAGTCGCTATCAGTAGCATGATTCAGATGGTAAAGGCTTGTAAATTACGTAACGGGCCCCCCAAGATCTGCGTACGCCACGGCTTTACCGTCATACTTGACAGAAAGATCCCTGCTAACAAGAACGTTCTCAGAATGTTATGTTATGAACAAACGTTTGTTCAGAATCATTATTGATGTTACTTTTAATGTAAATGGTACTGTTTTTTGTACGTTCCTCTAACAGTTTTCTAAATGTTACTACTTGCTACTTGCATAACCCTGATAGGCCTATTACAGGTACATCACGGAGACGCCTATTTGACGTCTGCATTTACATCTGCAAGATGTACTTTTTAGAGTGTTTGCTCATCTGCAATACGTCTATAGGACGTTTCCTATCAGATGTCAAATAGATGTTTATCAGATGTCTTTAAGATGTTTATGATTTAGAATGTATGTAAAACTGACATCTTACAGATGTCTGTCAGATGTTTGTACACAGCAGATGCTTTCCAGATCTTTACAGACATCTTGTAGACATACCTGTGCTGTCTGGGTAACATCTGCATGTTTCCTTAACGTTCGTATAACCAAGAAAAAAAAAAGTTTTTAAAACATTTAAACGATTGGACAATTTGAATGCTCATAGAACACTCAGAAACAATGTTTTAATAACTTAATGTAATGTTAGCAAAACCGTCTGAGAACATATCTGATTGTTAGCAGGACTAAAGACAGAGAGTGTGTGAAAAAGCTAAGTAACCATTTTGACTTCCTTTTCTTCAGCAGCATTCATCTTATTCTCAGGGCAGCAAGGCAACATGTACAGTAGTAGCTTACAGTAGGGCCCTCCTGCAAAAGGAAGAACCAAACCTCACCACTAGATGACGACAAACCTCAAGTTCTGCAGTTAATGACTCATAAAACCACCAAAATGCTAAAGAAAACAGCCTATGTTGGTTTTAGCTGTTATCCCATCCTTGCTAAGCTGCTCTTCAGCTGGTTTTCCAGGAATACTTCAATTGAAATTCCATTGTTCCCTCTGATTCCACTTTGCTTCTCAAACGTTTTTATGAGAACAATAATTCAAATTATTTATATGCATATGTTTAAAACATAAAGTTATTAGCAACTTTTATAAGCTAATATGAAAGGCCAGAGCAACAGCACAAACAATATTTGTTCACACAGTTAATGAAAAAGCATTATAGAGGTAAAACTGCTATCGCATGGACTTTGATCGCACTGCTGATGATCATTTAGACAAGGCTGGGCAGTTTTTTTCATGTAGCCTATAGAACTGCGACACACCTGTTGTTCACAGGTGAAGTTTATAAGAGCGAGGTGCGCCCGCCACATTGATGCAGCGCTCTTTCCACTGGCATTACATAACCTCGGGAATCCCAGGATTCAGTGAATCCGCATTCCATCCCAAAACTCAATACTGACAGCAGGCTTTGTTTATACACCCCCTGCCTCTGAATACTCCAACACACACATTCACCTAGCTGTGGGGACATACCAGATCTAAAATACATGGCAACATGCAAACCCAAATCCAAATCATACTGTAAAAGAGGACTTTAAAAGTTGGCTTTGTCAGATTTACTTAACTTACATTATCCAGCAATTCTGGCCCCAAAGTATAGTTAGATTAGACGCACGCACAGAGACGTCCCATAATCCTTATTTCTCTCTCAGGTATGCATGCTCTTTCTCCTTGTAATGTAATACCGATTCTTGGCTTGACTAAAGGTAAGAGGCGTTTCTTTCTTTTTTTCTTCTTTTTTTGTGATAGAAATTGCTTGACTCAGGTTTGCCTAATTTACGTCTGTGCTTGATGCATGTTATTCTATGTGTGTGTGCCTCAAGTTTGTGCTTCAGTGGAAATTTTTGGATTATTTTTCTGTAAATGTTCGTGGTTACATGCACATTCTGATCTGTGTGTGTCTGTGCTTTTGTATGCTTGTCAGTGTGTGTTAATCAGCAGGAGCACAATGGGATTAGACAGAGAGCTTTTTGCCAAGCAGGAGAGAGAGAACTTTTTAACCCTGAGTAGTCAGCTGACTGTAGAGAATAGGGTGTTACAAAGAATGAGTTGTTATTTTTGACAAAGTAAAACTATTAAAAATCACTTCAATGAACTGAAATGAAGCTGAAATTAAATAAAATATTAGATGAAAAAAGCTTAAATGAAAATTAAAAATGTTGCGTTTAAGTAAAACCAAATTTAATCTTAGAAATATTTAAGAACATAAAAAATGTAATATTTAATATGAATAATATTGACTAAAACTGATAATAAAAAAATGTAACTTAAAGTTTTAATAACAATGACTAAAATATTTTAGTGTAATATTTCACAAAATATCATTTTTAATAAGTATTTTTGTTTCAGTATGTTTGTTTTCCCTCTGCGTTCTTAAAGATAAATTTAGTTGTTAGAATTGTGTAGAATTATTTTTCTTACCTTTTCCTTTCACTTTTCTGACAAATTATTTTTAATTCTTGTTTTAAGCATAAACCCAAAGATTGGTTCGATTTGTGCATAATAATGAAAACTGAAATATATTAAATTAAAAATGTAAATATTCTTTAAAAAATTCTAAACCTATACAAAAAAAAGTGCTTATCTTGTTTTAAGAGTTTAACCTTTTTTTTTTTTTTTTTTTACTGAAAATGACAAAAAAGACAAAAATGATAAAAATGAAGACCAAATTGACAGAAATTCAACATGAATTTTTGAAGTAGAAAATACTGAAATAGCATTTTCTTGTAAAACATACTGCAGTAATCTTGTTGCTCAGAAATCTTTTTTGACGGTGCAGCCTTTGTAAAGAGCTGCTTTCAAAGTGTGGGAGAAGTCACGGTGATGTTGTTTGATGAGACATCATGGGTGAGGTTTCAGCGTCATATTAGCAAAGTGACAAGTCAAAATACAAGATCTGCTGTTTTAGATGACTGACTCTACCTGTTTGATACACACGTGGGCTTGGAAGTTATGCGCTCAGGGGAGAACAGGGTAAGGCAAGCGAAACAGAGGAGGACAAGAGGGCGGGAGAGACGGGGAGGCTGGGCCGACGAGAATGAATGAGAGGGAGGGGGGAGAACTTTGACACAGAGGGCCAAAGGACAGGTTTGCTAGACAGGAGAGGATTCAAAGAGAAAAAGACAGACTTTAGAGTTCTGAACTAGTCAGTAACAACACGCCTCTCCCTCAGGCAGAGGAAAAAGAAAGAGGCGAAAGAAGAATGAGAGAGTTGATTATCTAGAAAGGGTGCATAGCTTCTCTGTGACTGTGGTGGGATTGTGTGTTTGGGAGCCCGAACTTTTGGATTCAGTCTGGATGGGAATTCCTGCTGTGCTTGTCAGATGGGGATTATTCCATGAACGGCTGGATCTCGTTACTGATAGCTGATGGCGATGACAGCCCTGTTCCGAATGAAGTGGGGACATAAACCTCAAGAGGTCCAGACCAAACCTCAGACGCCAGTGCCCCATCTGCCCAGTGAGGATGACGATGACGACGATGAGATGTTGTCCGGCAGAGCTCCGATTCGCAGAAATTCACGGTTTTACCGTTCAATGAGAAAGAAAAAGTTGTCTTCATCTTCAGAACAACAAGAAAGTGAGAATTCTATTATTTATTTATATATTTTTTTATTTTAACTCTAGAAAACATCCCATATTCTGTTAAAAACTGAATAAAAATGAGTAAAGCGCAACAAAATTACTACAAATTGAAAACTAAAAAAACAAAACAAAAGCTAATTCAAAATAATAAATACTATAATAGTAAATAAACAATATTGTATGTGTATTTTTTTAATAAAGGAGTAACACCTGTTATTTACAATCAGTGAAGCTTTGCCCATTGTTTGGCAACTAACTCTTTAGTATGCTACTGAAACTGTATGTTTGCTGTATTAGCGTTACCTAGCGAATGTAGTCAGTCTAAACAGAGTGAACTATTGTTCGCTGTATGTTGTAAAACAGTTTACTATGGTTTGTATAGAGTAGCTCAACTGAATTAACCCTCTTCATTTTACTTGTATGACCTTTACTGTGCAAGCACTCTTTACTGGCATCAATAAAGTTTGCTTGAAGAACCTTTAAGATCCACTGACCTTTCCATTCTAGGTTCTTTAGAGTGGAAAAAGTTTCTTTAGATTATTCAAATGTTTTAGTATTGACAAAAAATGATTCGAACCATTCACAGAAAGGTTCTTCGAGGAACCAAAAATGGTTCTTCTATGGCATCGCTGTGAAAACCCCCTTTATTTTTAAGAGCGAAGGTGAATCCACAACTAGCAACAAAACTAAAGTACTGCTTCTTTAAGAAGTTAAGACATACTTGCTGAGTTTGACATTTGTTAAACAGATTCTTTTTGATTTTGATGTCAGTGATGAGTGACAGCAGTGATAGATCTGACTGTCAAACAAGTCCTGGTCCCAATCAGAGCCAAAAAACATTTAGTGTATTTAAATGGCTTGTACACAATTATGACTTGGCAAACCAGTAGTCGTAGAGATTTTCTGAGAGAGCAAATGAAAGCATATGATTTTGCCCCGCGGTAAATTGCAAAGCAGTCGAAACTCGAGAAACTGGTTTAATTGTTCACTGTTTGTGTTTAATTGTTCTGAGAATTACATGTGTACATGTTTTTATGAGCATGAGCATCTTTATAAATGCATTACTGAGACCAAAACGACCATTGTGAAGAATTTGAATGTCAAAATGACATGATATCCTTAGTTGTGGCTCTGTTGTTGAGTTTAAGCTCTGCAGATGTCAGGATCAAAGATGACACTGTGATGTTCCCCTTGAAAGCATTAGAAAGACCTGCTCTATTATTGTCATGACAGTGAATCTTACATAATCTCTGCTTATGGCTCTTGTGTTTTAGATTTTATCGCATTGTTGGATTGTTGCACCAAAAAATAGTTTTTGAGCAAAATTAACAGTAAATCAGTGTTCAAGATGATGTGTTCAATGAGTCATATCAGTGGTCTATAAAAACTCCTTTATGAATATCACATGAATATTGTTCACTTTATCTTCGTAGCCATCTCATTATCAGTCGCTTTTGGTTGCGGAATTAATAGTGGATGACAAATATGTATGAGCATCAGGTATTGCTTCAACTGAAGACCTTTGCTTTTGTGTGACATCAGTAGGTGTCCGTGTAAAGTCCAAGAGGCCACTGGAGAAACCTATATGTTAGCATTTCTGTTTAACTCAATGGTGGATGCTCTGCTAGCACACAAAGCTCTGAAAGTACACAACCTGGAATTGACTGACTTTGATTCTTGGGCATTCAGTTTTTGAGACTATTTTTGAACCCACATTACCCACATAATCTCAAATGTGTCACTGATGAAATCTCTGTGATTTATCTTTCACAAAATGTTATTTCATCAGAATATGCTGCTTTTGAATGGCAGTCAGTGGGGGTTTTTGCCCACATGTTGTATTTATGGAATCTACCAGCAACTGCTGAAGCTAACCATCAAAACAACACAGCATGATATTTTTGTAGTTTGGTCTCCAAAATGCATCCTTGGTGTACAAGACTCCATATATTGGTTTCTTCATCACCCATTAACACATTAAACCCAACGCTGTGTGAAGTCCTTGGCATGAGACAGGCAATTGCTGCGTACTTACAGTGTGCATATCAGCATCTTTTGCATTTTATGTGACACGGCTAATGATTGTATTATGCATAGGGCCTCACCTGTTTTTCCAGAGAAAGCTGTTTTATATGGCTGAACAAATGAATTCTGTATTTGCATGTTTGCTTAAAGCCATTATGAAGCACACCTATTTTCTTTTGTCAAAGAAAATGAAACTTGCTTTTTAATTAGGCTATCTAAAGAAAATGTCAGTGCTAAATTCTTTACTATGATGCTATTATTATCTTAAATTGCTTTGTAGTCATTGTTATTTTTGACTAACAGCCCTTTTAAATGGTGAATTTGCAATATGTTAATTGGTGTTAATTTTGAATAGATAAAAAAGCAAAAAACCTTTCATGTTCTGTTCATAGGAATACATTAAATCATTTAGAGATGAAAAGTTCTGAAAGCTTTATATAAACATATTAACATTAATGAAAGTAATAACATACAGTTTGTTAAGTGAATCAAATTTAATAACCACTCTAAGAGTGTTCATTCATTTAAGGATTTGTTAAACCGGAGAGTCTATTGTTAACAATCCATTAAAAGATTCAGCTCATAGGAGTCACTTGAGATTGTGCCATATGTTTAGATTCACTAAAAAAAAAAAAAGTGAGTTCATACTCACGAATCCAACTACATTAAGTGCGTGGTATTTATTGTTCATTTGTTCTTGAATCGGACCCTGATTGCACAATGTTTTGATGAACCAAAATGATCCGGCTCATAAGAGTTACTCGTGGTTGTGCAGTATGTTTTATATTCGCTAAAAATAACCAGGTCATCAGAGTTCATACTCACAAATCTGACTACATTAGTTGTGGGTATGTTTTTGATCATTTTTTCATGAATTGGACTCTGTGCAATGTTTCTGATGAACCAAAAAGAACCAACTCATGAGATTTTCTTCACTAGAGTGGCGCTGAATGTTTTCTAATCTCTATTTAGGGAAGATCATATGCAAATGATGTGATGTGGGATTGTGTGTAGCCTGTAAATACAACTCAATAAAATAAACATGTTTTATTATTATTTTGCAATACAAGGCCATTTAACCCAACACATTGAGTCTGTAAACTTTCTTAATAATTGTTTATTTCTATATGATTCTGTAGATTTCGCAGTGCACAGATTACCCAGAACACAGTGCACTGTCCAGCATCTTTTGATATGCTCTCCACTCTGGTGTGGTGTTTGATTTTTGCAGTTGTCTGTGACTGTTGTGTGTGTGTGTGTTTGCGAGTGTATATGACTGTGTGAATATGTGCTGTTCTGGAATTTGTCACTTTTTTTATTCACTGACAGTTTGGTGTGAATATGAAGAGTCAGAGGGTGTGTGTGAGAATGTGAATTTGGATGTCAAAGGATTTACTCCACTGCTAATGCAAAATGTAAATCTGTTTGTTTTGTAATGCCTCATAAGTTAGTGTAAGTGCAATGTACGCAGTCTGTACGGTAATCCCCAAATCTTACTGTACAAAGTCTATGCAGTGTTGTTACCCTTAACCAGGAAACAAGTCTCTCTGGAAAAAATGGTTAATAATTAAATGACCCACATTGTTGTTTATTTATATGGAAAGTCCAAAACAACAAAAACAATATATATATATATATATATGGGTCAAAGACAAAAAAGGGTTTAAGCATAAAAACAGTAAGTGTAATACTGCTTTAAATTGTTGTTGTTTTTCCCAAAAGAAATGTAAAAAGTTTTCTGTTTAATTTAATTGCAATTTTGTTTTTGTTTTTCTGAGTAAAAAATAAATATCGTACATTTTTCCCTGATTTACAGAAGACACCCACTAAAATGTCATTCGGTGTAACAGTCTTGTCAGGCATATTTACAACAAAAATCAATTTTTTTACATATTAAAAGACTAATTACTTTCACCCCAAATACTAATTAGTTGTAATTTTACATTTTTAAAATTTTCCACTATCCTAGGTTTTGCCCATTTGTCAGTAAGAATTGGTTACTCATTTAAAACACATTAAAATTTAATATGCTCCCTTATTCTTTTATATATTTTAATATGAACAAGTCAGAATAAGCATGTTGTTTGAATTTTTACATAAATATTGTGTTACACTGAATGACAATGGAACATTATTTCAACCAAATTTTGGCATTTTATTCTCCAAAAACTTATTTGAATCCTTAAAATTAGACACTTTATTTACATTTAATGTGCTTTCTATGGACATAAAATCACTTTTGTAAATTTCTTTTGATGCGGACATCTTAACGTCTTTGACCCATATATATATATATATATATATATATATATATATATATGCTTCTTTAATATTGATTAATAAGCATCTCAGGATACACCTCATAAAGTTTAGTGAATGTCCGGAATGTGCAAGAAGGTAAAATAAAAGATTTTTTTGGTCATAACTTTATACCATTTGTATAATTTCATTTTGAAACCTGGTATTATTCTAAAATGTGGAAAATAGTCATAATAAAGACTGAGTAGGTGTGTTCAACTTTTGACTGGTAGTGTACTGTATATTATATAAAATATGACTATGTATTATATAAAAGGGCAGTAATGCATCACATCTGAAGTATTGAATGTTACATAACATGACTATTTTTTCAAAACAGTCTAGACTTCTTGGTCTAGCAATAGCGAGTACTAAAGGTAGTCAGTGTACCATATGTTTTGCTGATTTATTCAAACAATGCAAAGCACACACACTTTTTGAACTTGGCATGCATCAAATTGCAGTGCCCGCTGGGAAAACAGCCCCATTCACTGTTGATTGCTGCTCCAGATCTGGTGACACTGTTGGAAACTGGGTTTAAAGCAAATTATTAACCGATGTACAGTGTGACCATAAAATAACTTTAGTGTCACATTGTGATGTGACAAATTGACCCCGATCTAGTCTGTCCTTGTTTCTTAATCTGTATTTTAGGAGTTCTTCTTTGATCTGACCTCAGTGAACTCTCAGCTGTGATGTTGGTTAGTCAGTCAGGTGTGGTTTGAAGCTCAGATCAAGTACATATTCTCTCATAGACTAAATGTAGGAACTGGGACTTGCTGGATGAAGAAGTAGCTGCCCATGTCACAAGACAACAGTCTGTTGTATATATTAATGAAAAAAATGCTCATCTGGTTTAATTTTGAAAAAGCTAGTTAGACTTTATAGTAAATTTTAAATTATATTTTTAAATATTTTTATTAAGTTTAGTAAATATGTATATATTTTGTAATTTTATTCAAAAATTGGTTCAAAATGTTACATTTTAGTATGATGAAATCAGCAATGAATGTACATCATATATTAATGAAATGAATGCTAGACTGCTAGACTTTAGCTGATATATATATAAAATACAAAAGTAAATACAAAATAAAAAATAATAAACAATAAAAAATGCAAAAAAAAAAAAATTATTGTTTGCCAGGCATATTCTAAAGTTTAATACTTAGGGCCAGATAGACTAAACAGAGCAAATTAGCATTAGAGCGCAATTCCATAAAAGCACCGATGGGAGGGGAAAATTCTGTGTGTAATTTACTGACAACGCGCACATTAAAAAACACAGTCAAGCCAAATCATTTCCATAATGACCAGCACAATCTACCAGGAGCAGAGCAAATTAGCACCTGCTTTAACTCATGCTTTTTTGGGGGCGTTAAATAATGCCGTAAATACCAGTAATTTGACGAACGCAAACATTAGTAAATCACATTGCGTGATTAATTTTTTATTCTCCTCCCATAAATTTTGCGTCTGAAAGGGAAACGCAAAATTAACTGTGTCCACGTCTTTTCAGTGCTAATTCTTCACTGCACATCTTTAGTAAATCCTGACAGTACTATAACGCCAAAAGATGGTTTGCGCTGGTGCAAGCTGTTAGTAAATCTGGCCCTTAGTGTTAGAGGTTTGTTCAAGTCCCTAACCCTAAACAACCCTGAGCAATAGTAATATTGCTGCTTGCATATTATGTTCACAACTAATATAAGAGGCCAGAACATATTATAAAGCACCAGTGGAATTCATAGCAGTTAAAGTTTAGCATTCCTAGACAAGTCTGTCAAGTGCTCAACAGAGTTTTATTGACGCATGGATCAATATTTATCTAAGGAGTCTGACAAACATGCTGTGTGATCTTCCTGATCACACCTAGTTAACTCACGATCCAGGCACACAAATAGGACACTATAACCGCATGTGACCGCGTGCCATTCATGTAGACTGAGCGAGCAGAAAGCCGCTTGGTCAAGAGAGCAGCTAAGGGAAACAGTGTAAGGAGGTAATGAAGCATTTCGGATGCGTCCTTTGTTCGTGAGACTTCAGAATTTGCAGAGGAGACAAATTCAGGGGGAAACTGAACAGACTTTCTCGGCAGCCACACACACACACACACACACACAGACACAATTACTGAAAGTTCCATTTGAGGCCCCAGTTACACATTCCTGTGCCCACAAAGTTTCAGGCAGCACAGCCAGCATTCACAATGGGCCCTCTGTATTTATACATGAGTGTGTGTGTGTGTGTGTGTGTGGTAACAAATGAATGACCAGCATGTTGTTTTGCCTGTAATGAAGTCCTTTCTCTGGCAGTCAGATTCATCATCTCAATAGTCTTTAGCCAAACAATTGGTTTTACATGTCTCTGAAACCATGTACTTTTGATGTTTTGTTTTCCTTCTTATAAAAACATTTTTGTAGTCTCTTACTGTGCCCCTCTCTGGGACTGTCATGCAAGATGGATTTAGGTCAATTCAATTTTGGTCTATTCCACTCAAATGTGTCCAAGTTCATTTATTCTGTTCAATTATTTTTCATTAACCTAAGCCACTCCCATTCTCTCCATCAGGCCCCACCTCCTCTCCTAAACCAGCAGTGGACCCTGCCTCCTACAATAGGCTCAGCCCATCTGCAGCAAATCGACTCCCACATTCTCCCAGAATGCAACAGTGAGTGCACACAAACACATATCTATCTATCTATCTATCTATCTATCTATCTATCTTTCTAGCTTTCTAGCTTTCTAGCTATGAGGGGTGTAATGGTACCCATAACCTATCTGTATACCGAAATTTTTCGGTATGGGTCTTTCGGTTCGCCACGAATGCGTACGGAACAAATAAACGGAACTTAATTGGAAAGTTCCACTTTTATATATTGTCATTGTCAATAACAAAGTCTTATCTTTTGAATTATGTCCATTTTATCAGGAAATTTCGAACATTACTACTAGTTTTAACGTGAAATAAACATGAATGAACATCTAATGCCTCATGTAATCGTTCAATCAGTGTTTCAACCACAGAAAGACGTCAATTAAACAGTTTGTAAATAAAATGTCAAATAGCATTACATTTACCTCATGCAATCGTTCGGTGTCCACATCTCGTTTTTCACTAGAGAAATGAAATCTAAAGCAGAGCATTTCGCTAAATATTAGCCTATGTTAATTATGTTTTACTTAAACAGTTAGTGATGTTTTAATTAAGGCAGGCTATATTTAAATAAAACTATCATGAAAAAAAGTTATCTCAGGTATTGTGTAAATGATCATATTTCAACTCAAATAGAAATTTTATAATTAGATTTGGAAGTTAATGTAAAAACTGCCTCATGTGCAGTTTACATGTTTGCATTTTTTATTTAAGAATTGATTATTATATATAAAAATACAAATTAATTGAATTTAATAGTTTGGACGCTGTTTTTAATTGACCCTTTGCAAGAATTTGATTGACAGGCAATATAACCAATCATAAATCTGAATCTGCCATTTTTGTCCAACAAACAAACCTGACAGGAGAGTAGATTATCGTTGGTGGATTTGAACTTTAAAAATGGTGCGTATTGTCATCTTTCTGTGGTTTAAATGAGATACCTTCTGATGTTCATTCATGTTCATTTCATGCTAGAACTAGTAAAGAGGAAGAGATGATTCATGTGCCGCTTGAACTGAGCGATCTGTCACGACACATTAAAGAGCCACAAAACACTATTTATTGTTTGAATTTCTTAAAAAAGGACATGATATGTGGCGTGACAGCGCCATGGCTTGTCGGATATTACAACCGTAACGAAGGGGGTCTTTGCGAAGGGTCAATTGTAACTTATGCTGCCTTAACGTGCTATCAGAATTATCGTAAATACGAGTTTCCTAATCAGAAATTAGACGTGAACGCCTCTCAAGTCGTATTTACTACTGGGAAACCCTGAAATAATTTTGATACCAGTTTCCGAGTTGGGCGGCCCATAAACTTTAAACATGGTGGAGGGGACAAACATTGCTGCTGGCAATGCTATTCTCACAACTGCATCACTTTGTCTTGTCACTAAAGTAGTGTATTTAAAGGCTATATATTGTATGAACGATCATTTGAAGCATATTGTATGTTTTATAAGTAGTGAAATAAGCATGTATTTGACCTAAATTCCAGAATTGTCAGCAAACTGACTATGTAGCATTGAATGTTTATATGATTGTCAACCAATGGGATGCTACATTTTGTTCTTTCCAACAACAAAGCACTTGAATGCGACAAGTTTGTAATCACGACTTCATAAGTGGGAAATAGGAAATTTCCAATAGCGCGTGAAGGCAGCATTATAGTAAAGACAGAGCAACAATTTGTTCAGTAAACCACTGTTTAATAAAAAAGAAAAAGAAGCAATTTTATTTTTAGTGTCACCCCCAGCTGTACCTAAACCGTACCGAACCGTGACTTCCGAGGTATATACCGAACCGTCATGTTTGTATACCGTTACACTCCTACTATCTATCTATCTATCTATCTATCTATCTATCTATCTATCTATCTATCTATCTATCTGTTTGTCTGTCTGTCTGTCTATGATAGTGATGAGGTGTTTGTGTGTGAGTTATGCTGTGGTGTGATTTATGATTTAACTCTGTATGGTATCATTTTCTCAAGATGAGAGATGTTTGTCTGTGTGTGTGTGTGTGTGGGTGGGAGAGTTTAGAGTTGAGAACTGAAGGTGTGTGGGAGACTTTGTGATTGGGCTTGGCTGTGTTTCTGTTTGTGTTCATGTGGTCAGCAACATGCGGGTTCACTTTTGTGCGTGTGTGTTTGTAGAGGACACTGTATCTGTGAGTGGGGATTCAATCTTTCAAGAAGACTAAGAATTTCTTCAAAGCTCTCATTATTTAAATATTAACAATATTTATGTATCTTTATCAGTCCACCTTCTCGTTCTGGAATCTCGTTGCTGAGCAACGGAATTACTGTGCTGGGAGGAGTTCGCTCTCGGTCTCCGTTGGCGACGCCGGGGGTTTGGCCGCGTAGACAAGAAATGGAAGAGCTGAGTGAACGGACGACAAGTGCCTGCACGATGCAGGACAATGACATTCACACCACTGCCGACCCAGACAATATCACACTCCGGTAAGAGAGACAGACAGAATAGAAGTTCATTTGTACTTTTTTTTTTAAATCTATTTTTTTAGTGTGTAAATTGAATAACTTCATAGACTGTATGCGTTTATATATTTATAAGTAGTATTTGGATTTCATGTTTAAAGTAACTTAAAAAAATTATATATATATATATATATATATATATATATATACAGTATATATATGTATGTATGTATGTACGTATGTGTGTGTGTGTGTTTTCAGTTACATATGCAATTAAATATTCACAAATATGTATATGTATAAGGGAATATACACTTCTTTAAATTTATTTATTTTTTTACAGTAAACAGTCCTGCTGTGAGACAAATGAGGTTTTAAAAGTAAAAAATATTCTCTCAGTTAAAACTGTCAATAATTATACAACAATTGTGCAAAAATCAGATAGTTGTAGTGACTGTTCTCACTGCTTAAAATATAATTTGATCTACCAATGCATGCAGTATTTTTTATATATGCATAGTTGCATATAGATAGCTTATTTATGCACTTACATTAGCTTGTACAGTGTGTTCATTTTTGTCGTTTGCATGTGGGCACATGTGCTGTATGACTCAAATACTACTCACACGACTCTGCTGATGAATTTGACTTATTTAGGTCTGTCAGGGTTAAAATGTAATAAAGCTAAATGGGAATTAAATTGTGAGGAACCAATATTTCCCTCATTTAGAAACATAAGTAGGACTTAAAACAGCTGAAGGGTGTTTTGAGAGCGGGCTGACGTGTTCTCATTTTGGTACACACACACACACACACACACACACACACACACACGTTTCCTCTTATCTCTGCTAGTCACTGATTATTAGGGATTTTTTCTGTTTCAGGCTGGTGAGGAATGGTGACAGTCCGCAGAAGATGGCAGTAGAGAATTCCTGCCGCAATCTCAACATTGTGAAGAGTGTTGGTGAGTGAACAAAAACACACACACACGCAGGAAGAGATGGAGACCGATGTGCTGTAACAATGCATGCTAATTTATGTGCCTCAAGTTGAACCGTGTAGGCAACTTTATTTTCAGTAGAATTTACAGCATGGATGTGCTGGATGTGTACGAGACGTGAGTGTGTGTGTTAGTGTGTGTAGGATGAAGGCAGGTGGAGTGTGTGGGTCATGTCTTTTTAAATATATGCTGGAATAACAGCAAGAGAGAGTTATCCGCTTTCTTCACCAACGCAACATCATTTTATATCATCTCTATTTCCCTCATCATCTGTCTATTTCTCTCTCCTGTATCTGCATCCAAGTCTCTCTTCTCTTCACTTATTTCCACTTCCTATGTTCTCCTCCTCTTTCTTTTGTCCTCTTCTTCTGTCAACATCTTATTTCTTTTTCTATTTCTCTATTGTATGCTCTTCTCATTTCTTTGCTCATCTCCTCTCATTTTGTTGCATTTATTGTTCTCATCTTGTCTTGCGTGGTTCATTTTCTTGTTATTTCTCATCTCTTCTCATCTGGCATGTCTCATCTCCTTTTTTCTCTTCTTTTTATTTTATTTGTCTCGTTTCATCTGTTGTCATGTCTTTTTGTCTATTATAATTTTGTCTCATCACCTTGATTTCTCATCATTTGAATGGCTGCATTAGTTCCTTTACAGCAGAATTAATTAAATATTTTAAATATTTAATTTTAAAATATTACATAGAGAGAGAGAGGGAGAGAAATCAGGAGAAATCAAGAATATATATTCCTAATATGTTAAAATTTATTTAATAATTTATATAAATTGAAAAAAAAGTCAAAAACATATTTTAAAAATACTATCAGGAATATATTTTTTATAATATATGTTAAATACATGTGTTTTGAATATATTTAGTAGTTTATGTATTTTAATTTTAAAAAGTACATCCAAAATATATATATAAAAAATACATTTTATGTAAATATAAAAAAAATACTAGGAGAAAGCAGTAGTATATACTCATAATATAAATGTAATATATTTTTTTGGAATATATTTACTAATTTATGTATTTTAAATTAAAGTGTATGTCCTAAATATATTTTAAAAATACATTTTATGTAAGTATATGAAAAGAAGCCAAAAATATACTAGGAGAACTCATGAATATGTATTTATAATTTGTTAAATATATCTGTTTTGAAAATATCTAGTCATTTATTTTAAAATGAAATTTATGTCCAAAATATATTTTAAAAATATATTCTATTTAATTATACAAAACACAAACCTTTTTCAGAAGAAATCAGGAATGCACATTCATAATATATGTTAGTAATGGAAATTTTTGCTATACCTATTTATAATTTCTGTCATTATTTTATCATTATTTAATATTTATCATCTTGTCTCTTCAAGTCTATCAGCTTCTCTTCTCTTCTCTTCTCTTCTCTTCTCTTCTCTTCTCTTCTCTTCTCTTCTCACGCTCTCTGTTATGTAAGCAACTGTGCTGAACACCCACCTGAAGGTCTTGTTGAATGTGACTACAGGACATTATACAACTGTTTTCCTCTATACAAAGTCACCCTTTTGAGAAGCCGACACACGCACATATATGCAGTATACACATGCTGTTATCATGTAGACGACAGGTAAAGACTGAGTGAATGTGAGGCATTCCTGATCAGCAGCTTGCAACAGTTCGTGTTTTCAGGGCTTGAGGAGCCTGCAGTAAGCTTGCACAACTTTGTCAAAGACGTTCAAAGGGCTGTTGTGACTGATGCATTTCTGCTGACTGAGTTATACTCAACTGCTAAAATAAAAACTCACATGAGATAAATAATCCAGTCATATCCAGCCTTTGGTTTACTCAGGAAAATGCATTTTTAGCATGATTTGAGATATTTATTTATAAATATGTGATATTACTGTCCTCATTTTTTATTACTGATATGTAATATGTTATTGAAATGTAAGTTTAAGAGATTTTAGTCTTTCTGCATTCAAGCAAATGTGGCATTATATCTGTGTTAATTATTAAAAATTGTTTTTGTTCATTGAAATAAAGCTGAAATAATATAAAATATAAATATTAGATTATAAACTTAAAATGTTGCCTTGGCAAGTAACTGAAAATAAGGTGAAAGGCTAAAATTACTGAAACTGAAATAAAAAAATAAAAGCTGAATAATAAAAAAAAAATCTAATAAAAATTATGAAAGCACATAAAAGCACTTAAACTAAAATAAAAATGAAAACTGAGATTATATGTATATGAAAAAAGTGAATTTAAAATATTGATACATTTTATAATAGTATCTATATAATACTAAAATAATAGTTTTTATAGAAAATAGCTTAGCTTCCATGGCGACTAGCCTTAAAGTGACTTCAGTTTAGATCACATGACCAGTTGTGTTTTGCAAGTTAATAAACAAACGTTTCACACATGCTGTACTTACATTGAATTCAGTCAATTCATAAGAGGCTCATGCTGCCATATTGGATGTTTAGAAATGTGAATGAGAAACATGCATTTACTGTAGTGCGCTTTTAACGTCTATACTGTCATATGTGATAAAAGATCTCATTGTGTGAAAAATATTGTCCTTCCGAATCATCATTCTGTGCTGTTATATGTGTTTCTGTCCAGATGTTTTGTATCAAGAGTATCGCGACACCTCTAAGCAGCAGGAGATCGAGCAGCGTCGACAGAGAGATGGGCTTCCGGCTGCAGGGTCAGGGGTCACGGCTGCGCCTGCGTTGCAGCTGCAGCTGAGGAACAGCACGCATTCACTGAGCCTCTGGCAAAACCTGGAGGCTGTGAAAGACAGTGGGCTACTGAAGACACTAGAGCCAAAGGAAATCATACTGCAGGAGGTGGGACACATGCTTTGAATCGACTAGTGTATAAGAATGTCACATACACTACTGTTTAAAAGTCTCTTATGCTCACCAAAGCTGTATTTATTTGAATACAAATACAGTAAAAACAGTAATATTTTGAAATATTATTACAATTTAAAATAACCATTTTCTGTTTGAATATATTTTAAAATGTAATTTATTCTTGTGATGCAAAGCCGAATTTGTAACATCATTACTCCAGTCTTCAGTGCCACATGATCCTTGAGAAATCTGTCTAATATGCTGATTTGCTGTTTAAGAAACATTTCTTATTATTATCAATGTTGAAAACAGTTGTGCTGCTTAATATATTTTGTAGAAACCTTGTTGGATTTTTTTCAGGATTCTGTCATGACTAAAAAGTTCAAAAGAACAGCATTTATTTGAAACATTGCACGTCTTTGCTGACACTTTTGGTCAATTTAACACATCCTTGCTGAATAGAAGTATTCATTTCTTTAAAAAAAATAAAATCTGTCTTGAGCCCAAAATGGTATGAATGGTATGTGCTAACAGCAAAAACACTTGGCAATAGCAGTGCACGTTAACTGAACGTGTCTCTGTCTCTTTCTGTAGGCCATGTTTGAACTGGTGACCTCTGAGGCGTCATACTACAAAAGCCTGGAACTGCTGGAGACCCACTTTCTACGAAACCCTTTGCTTGTCAACACTTTGAGTCAGTCTGACATGCACTTCCTGTTCTCTAACATTGAGGACATCATGAAGGCAAGCGAGAGGTGTGTGTGTTTTTGGGGGAACCTATGCGGTCAGCAATCAGTTTGTTACATTTGTGGTTTCCGATTGCCAATCTTGTCCTATTTAATGTTTCTATTTTCTAAACCAAAATGTTTAGCAACATTTGCCTAGACCACAGTGGTTTTTTCTCATCATAAAATTTTGAGTGGCAGCATTAGCATTATTAGTTCCCATAAAGCAAAAAAAAAAAAAAAAAAAAATATATATATATATATATATTATGTTAAAATGTACAAAAAGCTGTCAAAAATATATCAGGAGGAATCAAGAATATACATATATGTTAATATATTTTGTACTTTATTTGAAATCAAAATATATGTTCAAAATATAGTTTTAAAATACATTTTGTATAAATGTACAAAAAACAGCCCAAGGCATATTCATTGAAATTAGGAAAATATGTTAAAATATTAACATATATTGAATATTAAATGTATTTAATAATGTAAATCAAAATATATGTCCAAAATATAGTTTTAAAATACATTTTGCATAAATGTACAAAAAACAGCCAAAATATATCAGGAGAAATGAGAAAAAAAAAGTTCTTAATATTTGCTAAAATGTATCAGTTTTTTAAAAAAAAAATTGTATTAATTTTTATATATTTTTTAAAATCAAAATACATGTTCAAAATATATTGTAAAGATACATTTTATGTAAATATATGTAAATATGTAAATAAATTAGGTAAATTATGTAAATATATACAGTATGTAACATATATTAGGAGAAATCTGGAAAAAATATTTGTAATATTTGCTAAAATATGTCTGTTTTGAAAATATGTAGTAATTTATGCATTTATTTAAATTGACTTATAGTGTTTTCTAAAATATATCTATTTTGAATATTAGTAATGTTTATTATTAGTGAATTATTAATTATTAGTTTAGTAACTTATTTATATTTTATATATATTTTAAAATTACATTTTATAAAAAATAGTTG
This sequence comes from Tor tambroides, assembly GCA_021397915.2. Classification (NCBI taxonomy): domain Eukaryota; kingdom Metazoa; phylum Chordata; class Actinopteri; order Cypriniformes; family Cyprinidae; genus Tor; species Tor tambroides. The sequence goes on along the minus strand of JAFVLL020007058.1, from coordinate 38,839 downwards.
CTTTTTCTACGTGTAGTCACATATTATGACATCTGCCTTTACTAATCCAATAAATAGCCTTCTAATTGTTGTGTCTCATGTGACAGTCAGTATTAATAAACTTCACATAATCTTGCTTCAATCATATTTCAGAAGTGAAACTTCCTCCCATTCACCCTGATACCCATTATTGCCCACAGGCTAAAATTAAAGTGTTGGTGCGATTTGATTCCAGTCAGCTAGCTTTATAGCATGCAAATCCACCCACTAATGCGATGATTCATGCGCATGAGTCAGGAGGAGCTCGGCCCTTCTAAACCTGCTCTTGAACAGTGAAGAACATTGAATTACAAGATTGATTTGAGTTTCTTTCTTATATAAGATGTGTTTGTTAGTGCACAGCTAAGCTAATGAGCTCAAGCTAAAGTTTCTGGAAAGAGAAATGTTTAATTTCTGCATCATAGTGGCACTAAACAAAACTGGTCAGATGTATACTAATGCTAGTGGATTTTCAAAGTTGTTGCCCAACGCAAGCTTTTTCAGTTAGGTTTGTTTGATGTACATATATTTAGCTATGCTAACACTTACATGCAAATGTAAACAGTATGTACTTTCTCCATTGCCACTGAACTACATGTCTTAATTGCATATACAAAATGTCACACAGCCATAATATTGTTGTCTAACGGCGATGACCTCATATTTTCCTCAGGTTCCTCATGGATCTGGAGCACAGGATTGAAGAGTCCATCCTGATCTCAGATGTGTGCGACATCGTTCATTTTCACGCCGTTAACCACTTCCAAGTCTTTATCAGCTATGTCATCAACCAGGCGTACCAGGAGAAGAACTACCGAAGGATACTGTAAGAAAATTTCTTACCTATGCATATGAAAATGGGAAATATTGAATTAGTAATTATAGGTCAGATATGTTATTTGTCAGGTAGGAGGGACATTTTTGGTGTGCTATTCCAAACCAATCACCAAACAGTCACAAAATACATAAAAGCATGTGAATGCAAATACATCTATAGCTGGTCAATTTTGAGATTATGGGAGATTATTTTGCTTACATAATGTGTCATCTTTAAGAATAGTGGATAGAAAACATCCAAAATACACATTTACGTGTTTTTTTTATTGCACGTTATCTATTTGTGTCTGCAGATTTCAATTACAATACATATACTTAAAGGCCTTTTTCTTAAAAAGAGTTTTTTTTTTTTTTTCTCATGCAGTAAACCAGATATCTCCACTTCAGTAGCACTTAAATACACTAAACTTTATTGCAATGTTTATCCTGAAGGATTTTTACAAAGGGTTTTGTTTATATATCATTTGTCTGATTTATATAACAATTTATTCCCAAAAACCTGGTAAAAAGCATTTTTTTTCTAGCTGTTGACAGTATTTTCCAACCTGGTCTCATGACGAAAATGAACCTTTGGGAACTTTTTCACAAGATGCGAAATAGGTAGCGCCATGTTCGTTTCGTGACATATTCGATGTGAAATGTCCTCTGGATGGCACTAAAAGAGTGTTCAGTTTTTTTTCCCAAGAACAGATGAGCATACATATGGTACATTTTATGTGACGCTGGTTTTGTAGGCTTCACTGCAGTTCTGACTTGAAATGTCCATTGAGTGGCGCTATAAGTCTAATGCTCTGTGACATTTTAAAATAACTTACCATCTGCGCTACACCTAAACCTACCTGATAGTATGAACAAAAGCGAATGTGATGTAAAAACGCAATCACGCTGTTTTAGCTTTATCTCTCAGCTCTTTCATTGTGAGTCATGTTTTTGACAGGATTCGTACCCAAGGATACCATATCCTAAATCCAATTTCGTGCCTGCTGAGCTACTGAGCAAACTTGTTATGTCCGGAAAGTGAAACATATAGAGCTGTAATCATAACTGTGTACGAAAACGATTACAAGTGCTTGCTGTTTTACCGCCTCTAGTGTTAATTTCTGTTGGAAACTGGAGTGATATGTACTTATTGGTACGTATTTTGTGTCTTGCGAAAAAGTTCACAGAGGTACGTTTTTGTCATGAGACCAGGTAGGTATTTTCTGTCCTCTCTGTAAAAACCTTTTAACTTTAATGAAACAAGAATTTTGAACCAGATTTCATCCGATGTTCGAATTGCCATTCTGAAATTTTCTGCCAATTAGTGCATATTTAATTAGACATTGTCTCATTTGCATATTTAAACATAACATTTCAGAAAGCTTGTGATGCAAAACAGTTTGTCTTAAAGTACTGTGACTAATCAACTAGTGAAAGTTTGGTTGTGTCTATTAGTTAAAATTGAGTTAATCTGTAACATTTTACAATATTTAACATTAGTTACGTATGTTAGTTAACATGAGCAATACTTATATATCGTTAGTTATTCTTAATGTTAAGTTCAACATTTGCTAATACATTATTTAAATGAGAAGTTAATGTAGTATGAGCTAACATGAACATGAATATTTTTATTAACTTACATTAACAAAGGTTAATAAATGCCGTAAAAATACATTGTTAGTTCATGTTAGTTAATGCATTAATTAGCGTTAACAAACAAGACCTTACTGTAAAATTTTACCAGTTAATCTTTAGTTATTTGGTCAACCATCTTCACCTGAAAGACCATGTTGATCAACCAGCTAGATTTGGCTGGTGAGCAACTAAACTAACATGCAGATTAATTCTGGTCCGAAATGCTTTCTTTGTCTTTGTGCGTAATAAGCTTTAGAATATAAGAGCATTTCCTTGTTTGTGTCGTACCTGAAACGCATGACGTTGTATGTGATGACTTGTAATTAAATATGACACAGTGACTTGACTTGACTGTTGGGTGTGGCTCAAGGAACAACAACAGCAATGCATCAATGTGTTACCTGCAGTCTTCCCACGCTTCCTTCACTTAGTGAAATTCCATGACACTTTACATTTATTCAAGTGCTCATTTGACCATTCACTTGCCCTCATGCTGTCCCAAACCTGTATTTTCTTGTATAGAACTCAAAAGCTGGATTACTGACAGCGTGAAAGTGTTTCATGCAACATAAATCAAGTCTTCTGAAGTCATACCATAGCTTTGCCTGAGTGTTATTGATTGTGGGTGTGTACAGTAAATGTGGGGTATTTTCAGGTCAGGGAGGGACAGTAATACTACATTAATCAGCTAGTCTGCATGCATGTTCAGCCGTCTACCTGGATTCTAGCCTGAGGCTTCAGTCCTCGCTGGCTTCTGATGTGTTGTGTAAGGGTTTGTGTAGGTGCTTTCATGATGTGTGTTTGTGAGCGTGTAAAGCTCTTGGGACTTTCTGCCCATTGGCCTGTGGAGTTTCAGTGCTTTCCATTCCTGTTAAGATTAGGGTTAAAACCAGTCTGTGAGTGTGAGTGCATTACGTTCATAACAACAACTACGTTGTTCATCAGAAACAAGGATGTTTTGTTGTTTTTAAACTACACAGGTTCATAAAGATAAGCTCTAACCTCATAAACCATCTTCCTGCTTTATGACCTTGTTATGTTCATTTCAAGTAGTTCATTGTGTTGTCCTAGAGGCAATATCTTGCTAAATACTATTTATATTTATATTTATAACAATTAAACCTATTTTTATCTTTAAACAGCATATGCAAAATGAAGAATAAGTAGTTTAATGGAAATGCTGCTATCCAAACTCATTTCTCTTGTGCAGTCAAAGTGCATTGCTAAACTTCATTCTAAGCCACTTTCTGCATAGGCCACCTGCTGGAAAAGAAGCTAAACTGCACATTTTTGTCAAAAATCTGTGTGGAATATTAGGCTATGTCTGTAATATCATACTAAAATGCTAGTCATACTATCTCTGCAGTATATAGTATGCTATTAACACTATCCAGAGTTTCTGTATGCAGATAATTATCTAGTACTTTTGGCAAAATCAAGGGTCTATATGCCATATTTAACAGATTAGAAGCACACTACATTGAATAATGTATCCCATAATGCAATGTGTGTGTGTCATAATTAAAAAAAAAAAAATACTGTTGTTATTCATTATACATTATCTGAATTAAAAATTGTTTATGTGAGGGTTTGTTTTTATTATAATAGGCAGTAAACAGTACTGTACTCAGTAGTAAGTAGTATGCTCATATCATTTTGCCTCGGGCCATTGAACATAACACTAACTGAAATTGAAATGTGCATTTATGCAAATTATTTTGGAGAGATAAATTACACAATCTGCATTTGAATATCTGATCTGTGTTGAGTTTCACCTATAAACCATAATCATTCCCAACTTTGTTGTGGTTTTTCTTTTGGTTGTGGACTATAAATGCGGTTTAATATGACTAATCTGGATGCCAAGATTTATGATTAGGACATTTTATAATCTAACAGCAATATTCAAAGCAGTTTCATCTGATAGAAATTAAACAAAAATATGTTGTCTGCCAGGAGAAAGTGAGCACACCTATCTACAAGAAACCACACGTTTTGAAGCATTATGTAAAAGTGACAAACAAAAATAGTAATACATCCAAGTAGAAACTACAGTAAGTAACATTATTATTTCAGCAATACAGATGACTGTACTGGCTGTATAGTCGGTCAGCTGTTTAGAATCAGAACAAGAATCTTTTGAATCAGTTTTTCAATGAATCAGGAAATAATGATTTGAGTCACTGCTTTTTAGCAAATCAAGGTTTAAGGGACAAACATTGTGCATTATGATCTATGTGCTTGTATGAGATCCAAGCTGCAAACATGCATACTCTCTTACAATCTCTTTTTTGTTCTATAGAATAGTGTGTATTTTAGCTAGCTACTTTTTGCGTAGCTTGACTATCGCTGCCTCCTTCTTTTACAATTACAGGTTATATTTGCATTAACACGCTACATAAATGTCTGTATGTGTTTTTCAGACAAGAAAATGCTCTTTTTCGAGAGAATATGTCCATTTTGGAGAATCAGCCGAAAGTGAAGGGCCTCTCGTTTACGTCCTTCCTCATCCTACCTTTCCAGCGAATCACACGACTCAAGCTACTTGTTCAGGTAAGCGTCAGCCAATTAGAAGTCTTGAATAACTCACGTCGGGAACTAGTAAACCAATCAAATGTCTTAGAATTAGTTAAGTCTGTCTCTAGCAAAACTGCTTCTTTTTGTTCCAGAATATTCTGAAGAAGGTGGAGGAAAATTCCGAGAGAGAAAAGACGGCAATATTAGCTCATCAAGAGCTGGAAAGGGTAAGTTTGTGTGTGTTTTGATTCCAGGGTGTGGTAATGAGTCTTGTTATTAGTATGTCTCATTGTCTCTGGACTTTCACCTGTCAGGCACGTCTTACACTGTTGTTCGTGGTACCAAGGTTACCGTGCCACACCTCTTGTTGCTCACTTTAACAGCTGTGAGGTGGAATGCAGCTTTTATTCTTAATTATTTTCTTTAAACATTTTAAAGCGATTATTGCAGCGTTCCCATCATGTTGGAATTAACTGCTGTTAATGAATTATTTGCTGTTATGGCAACAATCACAATGCCATGTTGAGATTTGTTGTGGTTGTTTACAGGAAATACATCATCATTACATTAATTCACCACCACATGCTTTTGCAAAATATTTAACAACAAAAACTGCATAAATTATGACTAGTTTAGAAATATAAAACATAAACATATCTGACTACCTTTGATTAAGGCTGCTACCGTTACATTTATAATATTTTTTCTAATATTATACAGTAAATTATGGAACCTATGATATTTATTTTATTTATGCTGTTATAAAATGTCATAATAAATTATATAAAATAATATATTTTTTTTATTTATGCTGTTATAAAATAATAATTAGTAAAATAATACAATATATATAATATTTGTTATTTATATTGTAAAATAAGTAATGTGATACTAATGTATAATGTTTATTTTATTTATAATATTTCATATTTATGAATATATAATATTTATTTATAAATATTATTTATTTAACAATCATATTAAATTATATATTGATTTTTATTTTTTTAGTTATATTTATTTATAATGATTAATTATATTATGAAGTCATGTAACAATAATTTCACTTAATCTGTCCTGAGTTGAATTAGTGTGTTTCTTTGCAAATTATTTGTTGTTTTGGCAGCAATCATTTTACCAAAATGTATCGATGTGGTGGTTTGTTGTGGTTGTTGACAGGAAATACATCACCACAATATTAATTTACATATATAACAATATACAGTAACAACTATATGCTTTTGGAAAATATTTAACAACAAAAAGTGCATCATTTACCACTAGTTGATAAAATAGCATGCAATAAATAGAAATACATCATGTTTACAGATACCTGACTATCTTTATATGTTAAGGTTGTTGCTATTTTGGTGGGGTTTTTTTTTTTTTGTATGTGACTTCACAATACTTTCTATTTTATGAATTCGCCGAAGTTGCAAAATGTTTTTACTGCTCAAATTTAGGATTCTGATGTTATTAACACAATCAAGACACTTGACACTTTACTGAGACACAGTGGGTCTCAGTAAAAACCAACTCAAAAGACCTCAAGGAAAAGTTTATGTCCCAGAGGTCATGTACAGTTTGCTCATTTATAAAGATTTGTTAAACATCTGGTAAATAAACAGCTGATATTTCAACTCCAAGTTGGAGTGAAACTTAAAAGTATTATTTAGTCAAACTTGTTCTTGTGTGTGGGAGTATGTTTTTTTTTTATTGTGATGACAACATTTCTGAGGGAATAGTAAAACCTGATGAACTGGAGACGGTCCCACGAGGAAATCAGTTTTAAAAATGGGTTTAATAATGGTCTAATTTGCATCTAAAACTACCTAAAGTTGTATTTCAAGGTAAGGATGAATATAGTGTAGAGTGCTTATAATTAGCTCTTATTAAAATAGAAGTGAATGGGAAATTCCCACAAAGATATAAATGTACATGTGGGTGTGTGTTTGTCGCTCTCAGATTGTGAAGGAGTGCAATGAAGGAGTGAGGAAGATGAGTCGCACTGAGGAGCTGATCAGCATCGAGAAAACACTTGAATTCAAGTCGAAGGTACTAAAAGACTAAAGATGTTGTGCTGTGACCCTGAACACACTCTTCTACTGTACTTAAAGGAACAGTTCATCAAAAAATGTCATTTATTCATGTCATTCCAAACCCATGTGACTTACTTTCTTCTACTGAACAAAAAGGAGATGTTTAGCAGACCATTTTCCATACAATGAGATTAAAAAGGGATTGGTGACTGTCAAGTGCCAAAAAAGACAAAAAAAAAAACCCTATAAAATATGCTAATACACTGTAAAAAAATGTATGTTTTACAAGAAAATACCATTTCAGTCTTTCAGCTTCAAAATTTCATGTTTAATTCAATGTTACTTGTCGTTTCTTTGTAATTCTTTGTAAACTTTACTAGCGATTGAGTGAAAATTCTTTCAAATTAAATCCTACACCATTTTTTTTTCAGTGTAGTGTTGCTAATGTTTCTAATATAAGTGTTTTGTTTTATTTACCAGTATTTTGCATTATTTCAGAATGTAATAATAAAATGTGATTCATACACCAATGCAATTTTTTTCTATCAGCAATGCATAACAATGCAAATTTTGACCCAGTTTGACTATTCAGATGCATCATATTTGAGGAAAATACAGTAATAGCTGTATGTGATTAACTAAATAAAATTTAAGTCATTGTGCGCTAAAAAATAGTTTCTAGCTCTTATTTGCATTTGTTGACTCAAACTTGATGTATCTCATTCAATTACGATACATATGTAGGGCCCTATGATTTCCGTGATGCAGAAAACGTGGACGGAATCGCGGAATCCAGTCATAAAAACGGAATTTACAGTTTAACGTGGAATGTCACGGAATTTGTCAAAGTTTGGATGAATTAATCAAAAGTAGGTCATTACACTTAAATCAAATCACGTTATGGACTAGTATCTGTAAATATTAAGCCGCAAAAGTCGATTTAAATATGAGTCCTGCATGTTCTGTGAGTCTCTGTGTGAATGGAGCAGAATAAGAAATAATCACAAAATATTTTAATTTTAATAGTAAATCCCCTTTATTTGCCAAAAATTTAACTGTTTAATTAAAATATAAATTAAATCAATGTTTTATGCCTTCATCTGATAACCAGTATGTTAATGTTAAATTGTATAAGTTTCATGATTTTAATTAATTAGACATGCTTTTTGATTAATAAAATTTAATTTGACCATTAAAAAGGAGTCCAGAAAAATTAAAACGGAAAAAACTGAATTTAGAAAAAAATAAAACGGAATTTGGGAAAAAATAAAACGGATTTCATAGGGCCCTACATATGAGAATCAATGGCGTTTGGTATGTTAATGTCAAACGTAGTGACATTAAAAACACATCTTGAATTCATTGCCATGCATTTTCATTCTATAAAAATGAGCAGTGTGAACATTCTGTTAAATATCTCCTTTTTTGCTCCACGTAAAATAGTCATTTGGGTTTGGAACAGTATGAGGCTGAGTAAATGATCACATAAATCTCGCATTTTTGTGTGAACTATCCCTTTAATTGTTACAAGAGCTCTTGGTAAGAAGTCTTTACTCGTGTATCAGAATGAAAGTCATCTTTGTAGGCCCATTAAGCACAGTTCTGTTCTCTTGTTTGCAGTCAGTGCCGGTGATTTCTCACTCTCGCTGGCTCCTGAAGAAGGGTGAGGTTCAGCAGATGACTGGACCCAAGAGCACTAGGACCATGCGCAGCCGCAAGCTCTACCACCCCATTTACCTGTTCCTGTTCAATAACCTGCTGCTCATCACCAAACGCAGCTCCAGGTCTGGGACATCATCAGTCGCTTATAATAAACGCAATGATGTCGTCTGTTGGTGTGGACGTTAATATTGTAAAATAAATGATATAATAATATATTATATAATATTTTTAATTTGCAATATTATATACTAAGTAATGTAATAATAAATAATATGAAAAATACTGAAATTCAGTATAATAATAAATATAATTCTAATTATTAGAAATGAAATAATTATAATAATAAATAAAATACATTTTATTTATAGTATTGTAAAATAAAAACTACAATAAATAATACCATATTATATAATTTGAAGTATATTTAAAAATACTATAATATTTTAATTAATTGTTAGAAGTTATAATAAAAATATTTAATTTTGTCTTAATTTGTTATGAGTTAAAGTGTATTTAATTTTAGAATCCACACAAAACAATGATATTGTCCGTTAGTGTGGACACTAATATAGTTATTGTTATTGTTGTTAGTGAGAATAGGCCTTTAATTTACAAAAAAAAAAAAAAAAAAAAAAAATTACTCAAAAATAAAAAAAAGAAATATTTTATTGTCCATTAATGATTTGTTGATATTGATTGTTGAAAGATGAATGCTGAAATAGGTCAAAATGGCTGAATAATGTACTTGACTGATATTTCCTCACTAGTCTCACTCTCCAATGATTGTTTTTTTTGGGTATTATGTTTGTTTTTGCTAAAAAAGTGTATTGTATATGTATTTTATATGTGTGTTTCAGTGGAGAGAAGTACCAGGTTCTGGACTCTTGCAGTCGCTCCATGCTGAGGACTGAAGACCTGGAGGATCAGGGTCAGATGCTGGCCTGTGCGTTTGTGCTGAAGCTGCTGGAGAACCAGGAGGACAGAGAAGTCAGCTACATGCTCAAGACTGAAAGCATGTGAGAACGCAGTCCTAAGCCATTATCACAGAGATTACAGTACATGTTTGCTTTGTGCACTAATGGCTCTATGAATGTTTACAGAAGCGATAAACTGCGCTGGATATATGCTTTGACTCCAAACCGCCGTACGAGATTCCTCTCGACCAGCACTCACCAACCAGGTACATCACATATTATGCGTACACATCCTATGTAGCATACCACTATCCCATGAGTGTGATTCTGATGAATCATAAAGGTTGAATGCACATTGATTTGGATAAAAAGCTCAAGCTGCTAAATGTAAAAATGGGGTGCGTCTGGTTTCTGAATCAGACAAGATAATTCCCATCTCTATTTGTCATAATTAGACAGTTTCCATTTCTGTCATCATACTAGTTAGCTCTGTAATTGATACAAAATCCCATTTCTCAGTCCCGTTCTTTTACTGTCCTATTTCTTCCTGTCCCAATAAATAAGTGACATGAAAGGCTATTCTATTTCATTTTATTTCAAATAAATAATATAATAATAAATAATATGCATATTTTTTTCTAATATTATACAGTAAATAATATAGCATATAATGCTTATTTTATTTATAACAATATAAAAGAATCGAATAGTAAATATTATATATATATATATATATATATATATATATTAAAATTTGTATTTAAAATATGACATGTAGAGAAAAATATTTATTTTACTTTAAAATATCATAAAATAATATGAATTTATTTTATTTCATTTTCTAACATTATAAAATAAATATAGTGTATATTTTTAAAATATGTTTTATAAAATAATGTAATAATAGTTCATATATAATATATGTTTATTTATTATATTTGAGATTATTTTAATATTGTAAGTAAAATAATTAAATATTATAATATTTAAAATGTAAATAAATATTACATATAAAAAATAAATATTACAAATACTATTAAAACTAATATAACAATACAATATGTAATATTTATTTTAATTTTCTAATAATATAATTTTGTTTCATTTATTAAATTAATTGATTAAATAAATAATGTAATACATTTTATTTTATTTTACTTTCTTGACTTGAATTAATGAGAGGGTTTTTTTGTATCTGAGTGCAGTATGATTTATTGTTTTTCTGGGTCATGTCAGATTCTGCACAGGTTCAGTGTATCCAGTCGTACTCCTCTCAGGAACCTGATGAGCTCTCAGTAGAAATGGCTGATGTGCTGCACATTCTGGAGTGTACCGATGATGGTAAGAGATCACAAACACTAGATGTCCTTAAAAATCAGTCAGTGTTTGCCTTAAATGAAAGACTTGCAATAAGCCATGAAACTTCATCAGACCTTGCTGACCTTGTCTTTCATTTCTGCATCATCTGTTGTCATTTGCACGAACTTGTCTCTCTCGCTATGTTGCTTCCTTTCCTCTGTTCTGTTTTACTATTTTTGTGACATGTCCTTCCTGTTTTTCTTCTCTTTCATTGCATATCCGTCTCTCGCCCTCAGGCTGGATGTTGGGTGAAAGGTTGCATGACGGCGAGCGAGGCTGGTTCCCCATCCGCGTGGTGGAGAGGATCATGAGCGCTGAAGTTCGGGCTCAGAACCTTAAAGAGTGTCAGCGGATCCAGCAGGCTCAGGAAGGAGCGCAGGGGGCCCGAGCCGCCTCCAGGGGGCGCCGCCCAGCCAAAAGTCCCCAATACACTCCCACCTGGACTGACCTGTAGATAAGGAGCAAGAAATGACATCGCATAACCACCACAACCATCGTACTTTCTCCTAATTCCTGACCTGGTAACCCGGAAGCGGCGCCCCCTAGATGTCGCGGCGGACCGATAGTCATTCTGTGTCCAGTGTTTTATTGAATACGTGTCTGACGTCACACTGAGGATTCAACAGGGTCGTGGAAGAGCTCTTGCACTATAAGCACTTGTGTTTTTTTGAATCGCTGCTTCCATACAGTCCTAACACGCTGTTAGCATGAAGGATATGAACTTTTGCAATCATGCACAGGGACCACTTTTCTGACGCATATGAGGTGAAGGAAATTAAACGCTACGTCAGGACTTTTGTAAAGTCGTAATGCTTCTCTGGAAAAGGAATGTATTCATGTGCATGGTCTCACCTTACTGACATTACAGGTTTGTGTTTTTAAACTAACCTCTGAGGACAAAGAGGATAAACTGTACCGTACGGAGCTCATTCTCCTCTCATCCACTTGAAGAACAAATCGAAAATAGGAGAGAAAATGAACAAAGATAATCAAATGCATGGCATTTTGAATGCAATTTTTGGGGAACATGGAGGTAAAAAATGCAGATGAAGAACACTGAGGCATTTTTTTGCACGTGCTGCATGAAAGTGTGTGTACACACATGTTAAACAATGTTTTCCTACACAAACACACTACACACAAGAGAGTAATGTTGTTAAACCAGTCTAACAACCGTGTCCTAACCAGATTCACCATGGTAACTTTCCTGCTCAAGACATTTGTCCATACTGAAAGCAAAAATGCTCAGTGATGAGCCATAATGAAGTTTAATATTAACTAATCACATTTTTGATACAGACAATCACCTGTTTGTTTGGATACACAAACAATTCAAATATTACATTATTATTATAATAACAATTTGTCATACTCTTATTCTCATTTTTTGAAGTTTTGGGATTTTTTTAACTTTTGTTTTTTAGATTTTGATGTTTGGTCCACAAGTATACATATATAAATATAGCAAATATGATATGTAAATACGTTACTACAAAATAGCTTCTAACAAGATGGCTGCCATGAACTGACTTGCCTTAAAGGGATAGTTCACCCCAAAATTAACTTTTTTTCCCCTCATGTTGGAACACAAGATCCAGGGGGCGTGGTTGGATCTAGATCCAACTCCTCCCACCTTCCATATACCTAAACCTACCCGTCTCCACCCCTAAACTTACCCATCTCCACCCCCTGATTCCTAAACCCACCCATCTCCACCCCTAAACCTACCAATCTCCACCCCCCAGATGTGGATCCAACCACACCCCCTGGATCTTGTGTTCTGCAGTGAGGGGCTACTGTCATGTTGTTCCAAACCTACCATATTTTTTTTGTGAACCACAGGAGATTTTAGACACTATTTGCATCAAGTCACTTGCTGCTCATATCTTAGGTCAAAAACATCCATTTACAAAGAATAGATGCTTTTGTCATTTTATTATTTGAATCTGGTTCGGACACGGTTTAACAATCTTTTCCAAGACAGAATGTAACTTCCTTGAGAGATGAGTCTTGCTGCTCGGCTGGAGTAGGTGTTTTATAGTTGTGTGCATGTTCATATGAAGACCTCTCATGTTCAAGAATGTGGTAAAAAGTTGTTGCCAAATAATTGTCCCATTTCATTTTGTAAAAAGATAATTTATTGTTAATGAAAATAAATCTTGAATGTTGAGACCTTGTCATCCCCGTCTCACCTCATCTAATAAATGACAAACCCCTGCTTTCTGTAAGAAATGTGTTCATTTCTGCCCAGTCTAAGATTTGACCTTCCTTTTTTGACCTGTCTGTAATGTGAGGTGTTGATATTCAATGAGGGGGAAAAAATGTAGGGTAGAACTTGATTTGATCCATCAGGAATTCTTTGAATGATGAAAAGTGCCTCTGTGTGACATGAGGAAAGGCACTTTGTAATGGCAGCCAAAAATGCTTTATTGTAGTTAGTATATGTAGACAGAGCAAGTCAGAATGATCTAGCAAATGATTATGAAGCTTTTTTAATTCATTGTGCACCAACTAATTGTTCCACAGTTACTTGTGACCAAGAACATCATGTTGAATTTAACAGCACATTACAAACTCATTGCTTGTCTTGGTAGTTTCACCCAACAAGCTGTTTCCTGAAGATCAGACTTTGCAGCTGCAGAACCGACAACACCAGGCCACTTCCTCTTTTCCAGCTCTTAACAGACATCTTTTACTCTCAAAACGTGATCAGAGTTCAAATATTATCAGAGGAGCATTCAGGATGGTGTGGTCTTAAAACGTGAGCATGTGACTGAGACCAGGTTCCAATATAAAGTAGCATTTCACTTACAGTGTATTGGAAACCCCTGGAATTCCATACACTTCTTGAATAAACTATATAGAAATCAATATTTTATAGAACTAAAGTAGAAGTAACCTGGGTTTTTGTTTAAACAATGCTCCCTTGCAGATGAAGATGAAAGTGATATATAGCCTACTGCAGATAAATATACATATCAGCTTTGCAGGTCACGTGAGTAAAATCCACTTTGGTAAGTCTAGATAAGCAGAGAAGCTTACATACAAAACTATTTTAGATGGAAAGATATGACTGATTTCTCACAGAGACACGAAGCAAGCATCACAGCTAGTAAAAACATGCTGGTGACATAAAAACTTCTTTTCACTGTAAGGAATTTTGAATACTGTTAGATGGAGATAAAGTTTACCTAGAACTAGGTATTTGCATGCTTTGTCATCGGATTATGAGATAAACCAAGAACATGATCTTTTATTAAACTCCGTATAAATTACAGATTATGGTTACAAAGTTACAGTTGCGCTGGAATTATTTATTTATTTGAAAAACGTTAGTTGCCAAATGTCAGATCAGATGCCAAAATAAAAAACAGCCTTCATATTAGTTTAAAAGCTTTATAGTCAAGCTAGTTCAGTTGAGATGCTCTACTGACACCTAGCGGTAAGATAATATAAGTGCAGCTGTGAAAATTTACGCAATCAGTGACTCAAAAGGCCACTAACAAATGAATTAATCTATATCACATTTTAGACATGACTTACAGCTCGCATTTACTGGAGAAACATTAGTACTGCCTCCGTTTAAAATTATTCCTATTTAGAAAAACGTTTATGGTCAGGTTACTAACATTTTCTGTTGTTTTCATCAGTTTGCAGAAACGAAAGCTTTTGCTTTTTGTTGCCTGCAAAGTGTTTATACGATAATACGATTAACGATTTATGTGGGCATATCCTATTTTTGAGAGCAGTGCCCACTGTGATATATCAGACATAGGTTTTTCAAAGAATAATTTTGTATGCACACAAATGGCCGGTTAGCTCAGTTGGTTAGAGCGTGGTGCTAATAACGCCAAGGTCGCGGGTTCGATCCCCGTACTGGCCAGTTTATATTTTAATTGGGGTGTTGTAAATACTGCAAATTGCCGGGAAATTCACATTGTGAGTGATTTGGATGTTCTGGTTCTTGTAAATAAGATGATGCATGATATCTTGTTGTTGTTCCATAACTTACTGTAAAATAGTTACAGACATTCAGCCTTCACTATTCAAATACGACCCGCGCATGCTACTCTGTCTTGTTTGAAATACTGTGGTTCTAGAGGTCGGTTGCGGTGGACTATATTTGCGTCAGTAATCGTGAGCACGTTTTCATTTTCAAAAACAAGAAGAGAACGGGCTCGTCCGGGATTTGAACCCGGGACCTCTCGCACCCAAAGCGAGAATCATACCCCTAGACCAACGAGCCATAAATACTGACGTTCTGTGCATGTCTGAAGTATTTCAGCATTGCGTGGAAAACCATTCTATAAAATCCTTGTTTTATAGAAGAGTATTTATACACAAGGACATTATGTACGAAATAATAGATAAAATAACGGCAATTTAATACTCCTTTGTACAAATGCATGTCGAACTGGAGCACATAAAATTGCGGTTTGGATTAGTATGTAAATTGTTAATTTCAAATAAATTACACATGATAATTTTAAATCTACACATGATTTAAATTTGATTAGATTCAAGGTAAATCACGTTTAACCGAACTGATTTATAAAAGGTAAATATTTTAAAAAGTACTACCGTGAGACCTCGTGGCGCAACGGTAGCGCGTCTGACTCCAGATCAGAAGGTTGCGTGTTCAAATCACGTCGGGGTCAAACGAGTTACCTTTTTGTTCCCACGTTTTTTAATCAGTATAACCACATTGCCGTTTGGTGTGGTACAGTACTACAGTCCGTTACATAAAATCGACAGCAGTGCCTTTCAGTTCAGTAAATTATTCCGCTATACGCGACGCTGATTCGACGGAAGTCGGGGGATTTTTACCTTGATTACAATCGACATTGTAATAAATTAAATTGTAGAACACTGTTGTTTTAGATAACCCACCATTTTGTAACGTGTGAAGGAGGAAGAAAAAAAAGGAAAAAAAAAAACCGGGCTCGTCCGGGATTTGAACCCGGGACCTCTCGCACCCTAAGCGAGAATCATACCCCTAGACCAACGAGCCATACAACGAAATAAACGCTTTGTCCACATAGTTACATAGTTTAACTGTAAACGCAAAGGAATTTCACGACATCTTTAATAAAGGGGTTAAAGCGATCGATTCTGTCTTTGAAACAAGGTTGGAGCCAGCATTCATTGGATATTTCTGTTATTCATTACCTTGTCATACTAGTTTTCTACAAGTCCAAAAAGAACAGGGGAGAAGAAAAGGAGGAGACAAAGTACTGGTAAAAGTTCAGAAGTGTTTATTGAATAATCATAGATGCTGTATGAAAACAAGAACCATAATAATAGTAATAATAAACAACCATAATAACGTCCAAAACAATTACCTGCTTTAAAAGAGACTGAGTACTGGAGTATGTTTACATTAATTCAGCTAACTGAGACGTGTTATAGCACTTGCATACATTTTGCATATTTTGTTGATTTTAATTGCTTCCATTGTCCTCATTTGTAAGTCGCTTTGGATAAAAGCGTCTGCTAAATGATTAAATGTAATGTAAGTGCAAATGTAATTCATTTAGCTGATGCTTTTAACCAAAACGACTTAAAAATCAGGAGTATAACAAAGCGAATCATCCTGAGGAGGTAATAACAGAAGTGCTAACAATACAAAGGTTTAAACATTGTCCAGAAAAACATAAAGCATATAAATATGTTTATTCTAGTCAACATCCGCAGTTAAGTGCTCACTGAAAAAAATAGATTTTTGCTGTTTCTTGAATACTGTATTTGGCAGTCTGAGTAAGACTGGGAAGATCCTTCCATCAGCAAGGTACGGTGAATGTGATTTTTTGGGAAAGTGTTACTGTGCCTCTGTTATAATACCACAAGGTGTTGCTCCCCCACCAACAGCAGAAGTGGAGGTCAGATTGTAAGAGAGTGTGGGGCCTGTAGCAGTACTGTACACAAACATCAATGTCTTGAACTTGATGTGAGTGATGAACGGTAGCCAGTGAAGATAAATTAATACCTAGCACTACATACTCAAGAAATAATTCTTGCATAATACATTGCAATATAAACATCGTCATAGCATTGTAATATAATCATGTCATTTAAATCAACTTGTGTCAAATTAACCAGGCTGCATTAAAGATATAAGACTATTATTTTAGATTAATCATAACAATAAACTATGACACAGAACACTGTTTAGTGCTTTGCAAAGTGATTGTCGGTTTGCTTCATCATGAATCAAGCCCATACAAAATATCATCTTAAATATATCAGTCAGGTTCCAGCCCAGGGTCTTCACCATATTTCAAATCGTTTGTCTCTGATGAACTGCTTTCTATCACTGATTTTGTTTCCAAAGAGTCTGCAAACACAAATTGACCACATCATAATATACAAATCAACTGATCTACATCCCTCAAAAATTAGGATCAACAATAATAAAGTTGTTTAATCATTAAAGTGTAAAGTAAAGCTCTGCAAAGCATTTTTTCTACAGTTAACCACTGCCACTTGATTTTAAATATACATTTTAGATTTAAAAAATGCAAACTGTATTTCTTTATATATTTTACATTATTGTAATCAAACAATTCTAGATTACAGATTACAAAATTTGAGACTTGGGTTGAATAAAACAAACCCATATGACTTTATAAACAAAACACAAATGATTTATCTTTTGTTTACTTATTGTCTAAAACTAAATTTCATAGAGGGTTAATAGATCTACAATAAAACACCAGTCACACACACTTACCGTACAGTCTGAATATTGCTGTGAGTGCAGACGACACTGTGGATTCTCTTTGCTGATTCATCTGTGATATTATTGTGCCTCAGGCTATAAGAAGAAATGAGATGAATAAATTGAACAGAAATAAACATGAAGCAAACAAGTTTAAATAATGTGTTTTATATCTCTCTATTCCTGACGTGTCTCTGTAACTCACTCCAGAGTCTGGGTTTTGTGCAGATGTGGCAGTAGCGGCTCCATGCAGTGATCAGTGAGTTTGCAGTAACTGAGATCCAGTTCTGTCAGTCCTTCAGAATATTCCAGAAACAGCGCCAGCTCTTCACAAAACCTCTGGTCCATCTGAGTGTGACTGAGGTCCATCTCTCCTCCCAAAGCCTGTGAAAGAGCTTCAGCTCTCCTTAAAGAGCTCCTCTTATGTCCTTTACTAATACAAGCCAGAAACTGCAGCAGCAGAGCTTTACTACAGCTGATGAAAGAAACAAACATGAATGTGACAATAATATACAGAGATTTTGTATGGATATAAATTAACGCACTGCATAAAAGTAATGTAAGGGATCTGTCAGTTTTCTTTTTTGTTTTTTTTACCTCAGCTGGATTTGAGGCAGGATTGGCCAAAGTTGTCTCAAGGCTGTATCAGAGAATACGCAATCCTGTAAGATCAACTTCACAATATTGTGAGTTTTCTGAAGCACAGATGAGATTACTCTGCTGTCTTTTTCGATCAGTTTCAAATGTTCTTGGTTTTCCTGTGTGTCTGTTAAATCCAGAGCAGAGCAGCAGGAGAAGTCCAGTCTGTTGTGAAGAGCAGAGAGAAGAACATCTGCAGCCTCCTGCTGGAGATCAGAGGAACTACAGCAATGAAGCAGCTTCAGCAACAGCAGCCTGTCAACACTAAATCACACACAAATACTGTTAACAAGCGCACACATGCATTATTAAACAAAAGAACGCTCATGTTTATTATGATATAAGTGTTGTTATATCAGTAAACCTGAGTTGTGTGACTCTGCAGAGTAAAGGCAGAAAGCTCTCTTGCTCCTCCTCTGGTATGGAGGTCCAGAGCAGATTGAGTTTGACAGAGTTGCAGTGCTGTAGAGTAAAGCGCAGGGCAGCACAGTGAACAGAGTCCAACACTCTGCCATTCAGGTTGATGTAATTTCCCGCTGAACTCATCAGACTGGACACATACTGAGGAAAGCGATTTTCGTAAATTTCCATAATGATGGACAGAGTAATGCTGGGGCTCAACCTGTGGAGAATAAGATCACTCGATAAAATCTACTTTAATTGGATTAAAAGGGTGGTAGACTGTTTTTTTTTCTAGGCTTGATTGTGTTTATGGGGTGCAGTCTCTCAGAAATACGCAATGGGCTCAGATTGGTTAGCTGGCCCAGTGTGTTGTGATTCGGTAAACCGCCTAGTGCACATGCAGAAACGTCACACCCCTCACCTCAGTATCACGTGCTCCGGTTGTATTGTAAATAATGACGTCACAATATTGCTTATGAATTTGAGCCAGAGAATATTAGTTAAGAGGAATGCTCAGAGCCTGTGCAAGTACGGCTCTTACAGGATGTTTCAGAATGACTGAAAGGGCACTTTAGTGTCAGAGTTCAAAGGGGCAGGGGCTCAAGAGAGAGAGAAAGATGCAGAGCAGAGTGTGTGCAGAGCAGGGGGACGCAAGAAACAATATTAAGAACCACTGCTTTAGAATACTGATTTTGAAACTTGTGAAACTATTAGAATTGTTAGAAGACAGAATCGCGATTCATATATGAATAGATTTGTTCGTGCACCCCTAGTTTTGATGGCATGACAACAACTCTTCCTCTTCTCTAAAGCAGCGCAACATGGCCTCAGCCTCTTTGTTGCATGTTCCTGGGGACGGGGTTTATGTAAATTTCAGGGTTTGTGATGTCACCAACCCGGGAAGTAGCTCGTTGTAGTCCCCTAGTCAAAACTTCCATAATTTTAAAAGGCAGTACCTCCGTTTGCATTGAACTTTCAGCATTGTAACTTTGCAGATATTGTTTATGCTCAAACAGGAACATTACACACTAAAGTTAAAAAAGTGAAATCACAATACCCCTTTAAAGGCCCTCAGTAAATACAAATCCCCAAACTGACAAGTACACTACAAGCAACTTCAAGGACTTCAATGGATGCAACTGGATGACTATTTTTCAAGCTGACCTGGATGACTATTTTTCCATGGGAAATTTTAATGATTTTTTTCTTGGCTAAGTTTCAATTAACTAAACTACATAAGGACTACAGGTACCACAAGGATGTTTAATGTGCTTGACAAATTGGACAACTGTTGTAGTTCTTGTAGCAACTTGTTAGCAAAGCGCACAATGGTTTCAAAACTCACGTTTGAGGCATGACTGTGTGTTATGTTGTTGAATAAAAAGGAAAGTATCTTCCAGTATTAACAGCAGACCTTATTTTACTCATAAATTGAGTAATTTATTTGAAATTCCAGTGGGAACTCATGGCTCAAAAATAGCAATTCTCATCCAAGTTTTACAACAAACTCTGTACAAATTGTGTATAAACAGCTCTATTCTTGAGGTTATTTACTTACCATTTCAACTGGATTCTGTCTAACACCGGCAGAAGTTCGCTGATGTTTTCACAAGAGATTTTGCTCTTTCTAAAGTCCAACTTCAAATTTAGAGCTTGATGTTGCAGCAGATAATGAATCACTTCCCAGGTCAGTGAGCAGGAAGTCAGATCCTCAGACACCTTCTTCAGAAAGCAGCGTGTCAGTTCATCATCCTGTGCTTCATACACCACTGAAACCAGCTGCTGAAGAACTTCTTTACAGGGCCTGAACACACAGACAGAACAGGATTTTATCAATTTGTAAAACAGTTTGATTTACTCACATAAATACAGGCCAAGCCACTGTGCTAAACACAAATCCGATAGTCTGGACCTCACTGGACAGACAACAGACTCAGGAGAGACGTCAAGCTGCTCAGAGATTTTGCTTTAAGTCTTCTGAGGCCTTAAACTCTCCCGCAGATCTGCAGGTGCTGCTGGTTTTTCACTCAGAGTGATGGTGAAGTCCAAAGCTTGGAGCAGAGCAGTCACCTCATCTGCTGTCACTCTGGACTGGACTCAAACACTTTACATATAGATGGGATGAACCGCTCGGCATTCCTACAGGACAATCATATACTAAACAGGGTTTTTGCTGCATAGAGAATTAGGAGGCAGCCGTCTCCATCAAATTTTGTGCCACCTCTGCTGTACACAAAACTTAGGCAGGCAGTCAGAAGATTCACTAAACAGCTAGAGCTTTTAATCCAAAAGTGCACATAATTGGAAAAATATTGATATCTTTACATGTTAACAGGGGATCTTACCAATCAGAACGCGGATATTATGTGCCACACTGCCGCCGCTGCTACTGCCATCTTGCCCAAGATGTATGGCCGACTGAATTGAAACTTTTTTCAATTATATAACTAAATATAATTATGTGCGAAGGGTAGTAACGGCAATAAGCTAAGGAATTCCTTTAAAGTACATGTTTTGCGTCATGTCCAGCTCTGTATGCATGGCTTGCAGCTCTTAAGTTAAAATACTGAGTGTGAAATAATAAAATGTTAAAACGTGTGCTCTTTTCATATCAAAATCCCGTGAACTTTGCCCCGATCGAGAGCTGTAACGTTGTGTGCTCTCATCTGTTCTCAATGCAGCTAACCTCGTGTTGCTTCATGTCATCCCCACTCAGTAAACTATGACAAGTCCTTTACTGCAAAAAGACAGTCACTGCAACACTCTAAAGTGATGAAAATATTGCTCCATGTGCTTTAGGTTTCATGTTATATTGTTGGCTCGGAAAATATGTAGGCTAAATGCGCATGCCCAGTGGCCACAGCTGTAGTTATCCCTTCTAGCTTTAACCACAAATCAGACAGGAGAGTATTAACTTCGGTGGACTTAAACTTGAAAAATGGTGTGTTCCGTGGTTGAAATAAAATACTTTCTGATGTTTATTCATGTTCATTTTGTGCTATATGTAAATATGAAAATACAGTTGGTTCACGTGTTTGAACCAAGTTTGAACTGAGGCAATACAGTGATCTGTCGCGACACATTAAAGAGCCACAAAACAATATTTATTGTTCGAATTTCTTTATAAATGATAAAATTTGAAAGCTGAGAGTCCTGACATCTTGTTTCAAACCAGAAGTAGCCTGGTCTTGTCTGTCGGTGTGTTGTCAGTTTCCTCTTTGCTCTGCAATGTATTTTTCACTGCATGAGAACATGGTGTGTAGTGTGAGAGCGGCATTGTTTGTCGGGGATAGCAACAGTAACTAAAGTCGGGCTCACACTACAGGATTTTTAACCCAATTTAGTCCCGATGTTCGGCACGGATTATCTGGTAATGTGAGGCGTTCGCCGATCGAACTTTGCACCTCCCGATCTGTTCGCACATAAATGTTGGGCTGCCCCGATTAATATCAAACATGTTTGATATTTAGGATTTAAATCGGGATGATGACGGCTATATGATTACGTCAGTACTTTTACAATAGCCAATGCGTGACCGCAAAACATCTGCTGTATGACCTCGTTGGATAGTGGAGATAGAAGAAACTCCTCTTTTGTAGTAACACGACTGTCTGAATAATGTGTTGAAAACGTATCCCAACCGTAAGGAGAAAGAGAAGCGCTGGGGTGAAATCGCCTCAGTTTTGAATGTACCGGGCGAGTGCAGAAAGCTGCTAGCACTCTAGCTATGTAAACATTGCTGACGAGCTGCTGCGTGAGATCACGTGAGGCGCTCCCTCTGGCACGATAATCTTAATAATATCTTGTAGTGTGTGATGCGCCACGATTTTCAAATCTTGTAGTGTGTGTGCATGTTTAAAATTTGAGGGAAGATAATCTGCAAAGATTCTCCTTATGTGTGTGCTGCAACCAGATTTCATAATCGGTTAGGATTTTAAAACTCCTGTAGTGTGAG
>JAFVLL020007058.1:0-16062 GCA_021397915.2 Tor tambroides | reverse complement strand
ACAAGAAACTCTGATTAATGAATTAGTAAGTAATAGTGCTTAGTCAAATGTGGTAGTTCACTATTAGCTAATCAGTAACTATTATTTTTTCATACAGGTTCACAATTAATATGAATAATACATAATGTAGAATTAATTCTAAAGTGAAGGTCATAGTAACCCACTAGTATTACTAGTATGACTCAAGTATTACCAAATTCTTCAGAGGGAATTACTAAATATTTGGATCAGTATTCTAAAGTGAAGATCATGATAACTCCCTAGTAATGACTTAAATTATTGTAAGCTTTTGAGGGTTTTGTAAAGTATTGGATAGTAGTTACTCAGGTATTACTACATCCTTCTAAAGTAATTACTCATTTTTTGGATCAGTATTCTAAAGTGAAGATCGTGATAACTCCCTAGTAATTACTGAAGTCATTGTAAACTTTTGAGGTTTTTGTAAGGTCCTGGTTAGTAATTAATTTTGCTAGGTTTGGTAACACTTAAATCATTACTTGTGGGTTATCGTGATCTTCACTTTAGAATACTGATCCAAATAATTAGTAGTTTCTTCAGAAGGATATACAGTAGTAACACTTGAGTTATTACTATCCAAAACCTTACATGCATCTCAGAAGCTTACAATGATGTCAGTCAATATTAGGGAGTTACGATGATTTTCACTTTAGAATACTGATCCAAGTAATTAGTAGTTCCTTTAGAAGGATTTGGTAATACATGAGTCATTACTAGTGGGTTACCATGACCTTCATTTTGGAATGAATTATTAATTATGCATAATTCACATTAATTAAGAACCTGTATACAGTAGTTCTTAGGATTTCTCCATGATGTATGAAAAAAAATAGTAGTTATTAATTAGCTAATGGTGAACTACCAGTTTCAACTGAGTGCTATTACTTACTAAATCATTAATCAATTTCTTGTTAGGTAATAGTAGTTACTACAGTGTTAATAGTACATTAGTCATTTGTTCCAGTGTAGTTATTTATTAATGATGGAACAGTATTCTAAAGTGTTACCCCTTTATCTTAAAAATATAATAGATTTATTATAATTTACAGGACTGGGGACACTGTGATGAGGGACAGCACTTTAAGTTCTACTCATAGCTCTCCTAACAGCACTATTAGGATTAACATCAATTCAGTCAGTTTCTGAGATGCTGTGAAATGTTGTTCGGCTCTTTGTACTCACAAAGGGAAGAAAATTGAGCAGGAAATATGGAAACAAAACAAATCAAATCCATAGTATTATCCCAATGAGACACTAACCTCAGCTGTGAGATGTAGGGCAGACACCGGAGGAATCTCTTCACTTCACTCTCTTTATCTGTCCAGCCCATCAGCTCTACTGGTTTCTTCTCTGTTTGCAGTTTCAGCACTCTTAGGAGGATGGAGCTCTTTTTCTCTGAGAGGTCTATGCTCCAGGCTGCAGGAGCTGACTGATAAACTCTCCGTAATGCTGGAAGGACACTCCTGCCTGTTTGAGACTCATAATCCTTCACATGTGAGTACAGATCCAGCAGGAAATCACACTGATGCTTAGAGCAGTTTCGACTGCAGGGAAAAGATGAGTAGCTGCACACAGATATGAACAGCTCAGTGTAACTTTCACCAGTAGTTTTATCAAACTCTGATGCTGAAATAATCAGATTCACCAGAAACTGGACAGATCTTTTCTCCTCAAACAAAATATTGAGATCAAATCTGTGGAGACAGAAATGTAAACACACTTCAAAGTCTAGTGCTGGATAATACGAAATATGGGAGCATATTCATAATTACAATATTCATCTTCCCAATAATAATAATAATAATAATGAAAAGATAATTAGGTTTATCAAACTGATCTATATAATGATTTGATTGCTCATTGTATTCTAAAGTGCCATTTGGTGGTGAAGCCACCGGAAGTGTTTGAGCGGCCATATTGCTGTTCCCTACCAGCAGAAGGCATCATTAACTGACCGCAAAAACCTTGACCTAAAATCACCAGATTTGAAGCATATCAGTTGCACAGAATTAGTTTTTAGGAAATGTGTATGTAAATGAATTGTTATTACACATGTTATCTGCAATCTTTATGGTCTTTTCGGGTAGGTTAAGTGATATATTGAAATCGTTAAAGTGGGTGTGTCTGCTGCACACTGCCGACACAGGTAACTGATCCAACACAAAATATATTTCAGGAAATATTAAACATGAACATATCTGGTATTAGAAGCAGAAATTAACAAATATAAAATAAATATTATGATACAAGCCTTTGTTACTATTTTGTACTATGCTGTATTAAAATTCAATGTTTACCATCCATCATCTTGGAAATAAAGCTTCATGTCTGTATCACATGTAGTCAGCATTATTTCTCAGTTATGATGCATGTATTTTATGTCCCGATTGAGCAACATCTATTTTCAAGATCACACAAATTCTTTGGCATTTCACTACCATTACAGTTTCCATAGGAGTAAAATGTTATGTGTATGCTGAATAATAATTTAACCAACATTTAAATCATTAACTGAATCAAAATGCATGCTGTTAAAAAAAAATCATTGTTGAAACATTTGCAGTTAGCCAACTGTATGAATAAAATAGTATTACAACACAACAATTATATAAACAGTGAATAGTAACTGTACAAGCTGAATTAAGTTGTATGCACACGTTACGAAGCATAAATCTTTCTTCAGATTTCAGAATGAGCACTTTGTCGTGTATAATACATATGAAGAGTTCAATTGCAAAAACAGATGACTCAATTTTCAAAAATGATGTTTCAATAATTTTCAAAAATGATGTTTTTTCATTCGGCATTCCAATTAATCTCAAACTACAGTTGGGTTATTTTGATTAGGTTAAAAAAAAGAACTAAAAATACAACTAACACAGTAAAACATGTTAAAAACATGGTAACATAGTAAAAAACATGATTTTTGAAATATATATATATATATATACTGCTCAAAAAAATTAAAGGAACACTTTGAAAACATCAGATTTCAATGGGGAAAAATATCATGCTGGATATCTATACTGATATGGACTGGGTAATGTGTTAGGAATGAAAGGATGCCACATCGTTTGATGGAAATTAAAATTATCAACCTACAGAGGGCTGAATTCAAAGACACCCCGAAAATCAAAGTTAGTCCATAGCCAAAATGGCTAGTCCATTTTGCTGAAATTTCATTGCAGCAACTCAAAACAGTACTCAGTAGTTTGTATGGCCCCCACGTACTTGTATGCATGCCTGACAACATCGGGGCATGCTCCAAATGAGACGACGGAGTCTGGGGTATTTTCTCCCAGATCTGGACCCAGGGCATCACTGAGCTCCTGGACAGTCTAAGGTGCAATCTGGCGCCGTCAGATGGACCGAAACATAATGTCCCAGAGGTGTTCTATTGGATTTAGGTTAGGCGAGCGTGGTAGCCATTCAATGGTATCAATTCCTTTATCCTCCAGGAACTGCCTGCATACTCTTGCCACATGAGGCCACCAGGAGCAACCCAGGACCCACTGCACCAGCGTAGGGTCTGACAATGGGTCCAAGGATTTCATCCCGATACCTAATGTCAGTCAGGGTGCCATTGTCTAGCCTGTAGAGGTTTGTGCGTCCCTCCGTGGATATGCCTCCCCAGACCACCACTGACCCACCACCAAACCGGTCATGCTAAACGATGTTACAGGCAGCATAACATTCTCCACGGCTTCTCCAGACCCTTTCACTTCTGTCACATGTGTTCAGGGTGAACCTTCTCTCATCTGTGATTAGCACAGTGTGCCAGTGGCGGACATGCCAATTCTGGTGTTCAATGGCAAATGCCAGTCGAGCTCCACTGTGCCGGGCAGTGAGCACAGGGCCCACTAGAGGACGTCAGACCCTCAGGCCACCCTCATGAAGTCTGTTTCTGATTGTTTGGTCAAAGACATTCACACCAGTGGCCTTCTGGAGGTCATTTTGTAGGGCTCTGGCAGTGCTCATCCTGTTCCTCCTTGCACAAAGGAGCAGATACCGGTCCTGCTGATGGGTTAAGGACCTTCTACAACCCTGTCCAGCTCTCCTTGAGTAACTGCCTGTCTCCTGGAATCTCCTCCATGCTCTTGAGACTGTGCTGGGAGACACAGCAAACCTTCTGGCAATGGCACATATTAATGTTGGACTGCCTGTGCAACCTCTATAGGGTCCAGGTATCGCCTCATGCTACCAGTAGTGACACTGACCCTAGCCAGATGCAAAACTAGTTAAAAATAGTCAGAAAAGATGAGTAGGGAAAAAACGTAAGTGGCCTCCACCTGTAAAACTATTCCTGTTTGGGGGTCGTCTCATTGTTGCCCATCTAGTGCACCTGTTGTTAATTTCATTAACACCAAAGTAGCTTAAAGTAATTAACAACCCCCTCTGCTACTTAACTGACCAGATCAATATCCCAGAATTTTAATTGACTTGATTCTATACTCTGATTAAAAAGTGTTCCTTTAATTTTTTTGAGCAGTGTATATCAGTGGCGTTCCGTCCATATAAGCTGCGAATGCGCCGCATACCCAGGCCATCTGAGAGAATGAGCTCACGGGCCAATTAATACAAACATGATTATAAGTTGATACCTTATCATTTGAGATGTGACTTAAAGCTTAATAAAGTGTTGGGAATAAGTATGTAAAATTATTTATTTGAAAACAGCGGTAATTTTCTGTAAATCTACGTCAGTTACAGGAGCTTCCGGGTAAGCGGATTCTCCGCAGCTTTGGGCCTCCGCTCTGTTGCTATGACTCCTCAGGATTGTAACGCGTTCACAGTGATTTGCTGGCCTGCTCGTGATTTCATGAGAGAGGTAAGCTGTCCGCGAAGCACTCGCCCAAGCGGAAAAATGCGCTGTTGCTGCCAGATCTCATTGCTGAAAATTACATTGTGTTTGATGCAAAACTAACTCGACTAAATCATATATATATATATATATATATATATATATATATATATATCAGTGGCGAGCGGTGACTTTTTTAACCGGGTATGCTGAGTGCTAAAATTATTTCAAATTTTATATACATTATAAACTTTTTTAAATTTTTTATTTACTACTAAGTCATGTTGACAATAACGTCTTCAACATTGTCTATGACCAGATATGTTTTTAGTGGACTTTCAAAATTTGCTTTGCTTGAGAAAGCATGAAAATATACAGTTATGATTTTTTATATATATATATATATATATATATATAAAATCCTAACTGAGAGAGCAGAAAATATGAAAACAAAACAAATCAACCACAGAGTAGTGTTTTCCCAATGAGACACTCACCTCAGTTGTGAGATGTAGGGCAGACACTGGAGGAATCCCTTCACTTCACACTCTTCATCTGTCCAGTCTCTCAGCTCTACTGATTTCTTCTCTGTTTGGAGTTTCAGCACTTCTAGGAGGATGGAGCTCTCTGTCTCTGAGAGATCTATTTTCCAGACTTCAGGAGCTGACTGATAAATTGGCTGTAATGCTGGAAGGACACTCCTGCCTGTTTGAGTCTCATAGTCCTTCACATATGAACACAGATCCAGCAGGAAATCACACTGATCAATCTTATAAATAAGAACATCTAAATAATCCTCATTAAAAGGGAAAGATGTGTAGCTGCACAGAGATGTTAATAGTTCAGTGTAATTTTCTCCTTTATTTGCATCCAACTCTGATGCTGAAACAAACAGTTTCAGCAGAAACTTTACAGCAGGTTCAGTCTTCAAGTTATAAATGTCATACCTGTGGAGACACACAAATAATTATTACTTCAATGTACAGTATAAAAAATATTGCAGGTGACAAATTAATTCATTAAGTTGACTGTATCTCTTCCTAGAGCAGGGGTGGGGAACGTTGATCCTGGAGGCCCAAGTGAAAAAGTACACTTCCATAATGTACTATAAAGTGCTCTATCACAGTTGAGTACACTTAGATGATCTTAAATTTATTTTAAGAGGTACTAAAGAATCATTTTTAGTATATTAAGTACAAAATTAGCGCACGAAAATAGAGCACTTTAAGTACATTATGGAAGTGCACTTGTTTTTCACCTGGGGGGCCAGTGTTCCTGCAGAGTTTAGCTCCAACCCTAATCAAACACATCTGAACCTGCTAATCAAGGTCTTCAGGATGCAGTTAGAATCATATCTGAAACAGAAAACTGATAAATACAGTAATATTCCATCCTTACTTCGGAAAATGTGGGCTTCCACACAGACACACTTCAACATATCTCCACATGAGAAGAGTTTCTCTGACGGGGAAAATCGTGAAGAAGCAGTCGAGCAGCAGAAGAGGACAGCAGTTTGTAAGTGTTTTGTTTTGTTTTCTCATTAGATTTCAGCGCGGTTGTCGTTGCTAGGAAACATTGTTTTTACTTACCGTGGTAAATGCGTACTGAAGTCGCGTTTGTTCTCATGCGTATCGTGTGACTTTATAGTTTCAGTTTGCTAAGTAGTAAGGCGTGGCCAAAGCCAGTAAAAGTACTTATTTACCTGTTTGGAAGCAGTTATTAGAAGAATCAGTCGAGCAGCAGAAGAGGACAGCAGTTTGTAAGCGTTTTGTCTTGTTTTCTCATTAGATTTCTGCGTGGTTGTCGTTGCTAGGAAACATTGTTTTTACTTACTGTGTTTTACCGTGGTAAACGCGTACTGAAGTCGCGTTTGTTCTTGTGCGTATCGCGTGACTTTATAGTTTCGGTTTGCTAAGTAGTAAGGCGTGGCCAGCTGACTTCAATAACGAGTAATTAGGCAAGTATAAAAGTGGGCAGTACACGCGGCAGCGGTCTCAGCAGCCCTCGTGTGAAGGACGAAGAGTGTAAAGGCGATCGACTCTACCCTGCACGACTCCACCAAGACAAGACACTTGAGTATTGCATTTGCCCCTTTCTTTACTTTTTGTACAGCTTGTTCTCATCTACTCTTTCTAGTCAATTGTACTCAGTATGTGCTTTCAAATCTCTACTATTACTACTAACACTCGGAAATCATGCACTGTACGTTGGAGGCAGGCCAATCCTAATAATCTACAGCCTGTCCCTCTGTCCTATACCACTTCACTCTCTATTCCAATTGGTCCCTGGAACTGCCAGTCTGCTGTAAACAAAGCAGAATTTACTTCTTCTATTGCTACTCATTCTGGTCTCAACCTCATGGCCCTAACTGAGACTTGGATCAAACCTGAGGACACTGCCACTCCTGCAGCCCTCTAATCCCCAAACAGGCCTTGTCTGTTTGGGGATGTGCGCATACAGTTAGCAGAGACTCGTGGTGTGGAGCCAGGCGAAAATATAAACAAGGCTTAAGAGTGTAAAGGGTGTGAAAAGGGGAGACAACCACCAATAAAATGCAAACCTACAACTCACTCATTATACAGAGTACAGAATTTAAAAAATGAGTGGTTTAAAAACAACAAAACAAAAACACACACACACACACCCACCAGACTTCCAGACTTGGGGGACGTTTGATGTATTATAAAAATGTAAGCATATGACAACCAACCATCATCATTAGAGACCATGAACAGCTATCATGAACAAATCAAATGAAACTATAAAATGAAAATTAGGATTTTCTTTGTTTTTGTTTTCTAAAAAATCAACTGAAACTTAAAATGTGAAAAACATTGACAAATAATGTAAATCATTTCTTTGAGACATTCTTTCAAAATGATTTAAGCCATTGAATTAGTTAATATAGGGCCCTATGATTTCTGCGATGCAAAATCCAGTCCAGAAATATATTACTGTTTTCAGTAGAATGTACATAGCCTACTACTACTACTACTACTAAAATGAAACAAACATTATTTTTTAAGGAATAATCACACAACATTTCTTCCATGTTTTAATTTGAATAGTAAATCCCCTTTGTTTGCCAAAAAATAGTTTAATTTTCAATAATTAAAAGATAAATCAAATTAATGCTTTATGCCTTCATTTGATAACCAGAAAATTTTTAATGCGCACAACAGAATTTCTGAGGAAAAAAAAAAAAAATACGGCTATTTTAAGAAAAAATTTAATAAATTAAGTTGTTTTATGCATTAAAAAAATTAGACATGCTAAAACAGAATTTGGTAACAATAAAAAAAAAATATGGTGAGAAAAAAATAAAACATTTCATAGTGCCCTAAACATGTAATTTTTAAAAAACTTTTAATAAATTGATGTGAAAATGTATAAGTTCCATGATTTTAATTAATTAGACATGCTTTTTGATTAATAAAATTTAATTTACCTATTAAAAAGGAGTCGAGAAAAATAAAACGGAAAAAAACAGTATCCAGAAAAATGAAAACGGAAGAACGTAATTTGGAAAAAAATAAGACGGATTTCATAGGGCCCTATTAATATTAAGATAAAACTGTCACACAGAGAGTTTCTACAGTGTGTTTTTGTTCTGACTGTCATGACAGTAAACAATTTACAGCTCCAGTCAAAGGGTGTTGTGTCCTGTGTGTTACATCACATCAGTGTGTGCAGGAAACAGATGAACACAATCACACTGTCCACAGGACAAACACTGACCACAGAGAAACAAACACAGAGAGTCTCACCTCAGCTGTGAGATGTAGGGCAGACACTGGAGGAATCCCATCACTTCACTCTCTTCATCTGTCCAGTCTAACAGCTTTAATGGTTTCTTCTCTGTTTGGAGTTTCAGCACTTCTAGGAGGATGGAGCTCTTTCCCTCTGCGAGCTTTATGATCCAGACTGCAGGAGCTGACTGATAAATTGGCTGTAATGCTGGAAGGACACTCCTGCCTATTTGAGTCTCATAGTCCTTCACATGTGAGTACAGATCCAGCAGGAAATCACACTCTTCTCTGAGAAATATCACCTCAAGCTCAGAATCATCATATGGCCATTCATCATCATAGAGAAATGAACTGTAGCTGCACACAGGTGCTAACAGCTCAATGAAATTCTCTCCTGTAGTTGTATCACTCTTTAAAGCTGCAACAGTCAGATTCAGCAGAAACTGGGCAGCAGATTTTTTCCACTTATCCTCGAAATAAGATTGATGACTGCTGTGGAGGCAAACAAAATAATAATGTTAATGTCCAGAGCTGCATAATAATAATGCACTGCATCCATAAAATAAAGGAGCAAAGTTTTCCCATCAACTGTTTGTTGCCAGCTGAATGAAGTATGTTTATTTTTCTTTAAAATATAATCATAAGATAACAATCTTTAATGGAGTTTTTTTCCCTTGTGTCTCTGGTTCCTAAAATTAACCTGATCGATAAAAAAGAAAGAATGAAAGAAAGAGAAGTTCTTTAAGACTCTCCTTTAAAATTAAAGTGATTAAATCAGGTGATGTGAAGCTAAATCTGTGACAGTTTCTACACTGTGTTTGTGTGCTGACTATCATGAGAGTAAACAATCTACAGCTCCATTAAAGTGTCATGAAACAGTCCTCTTTTAGCACTGGCCATTCATTCTTCAGAAAAAAACTCACTCAAGTAAGCGTAAGTAAAGCTGTGGAAGTGAAGAGTGTAAGAATGTAAATGTCACGCTACGGTAAAATGAAACACACGAAGAAGAAGATGATGATGATGATGATGATGATGATGAACAATAGGAAAAACACAGGTCAGACAGGCAGGATCACACGTAGGGATATAGTAGACCGGACGAGGGAAGAATGAACAGACTAGACTATAAGAAGGTGTGCTAATGAGGGACAGACAGGTGAGGAGGATCAACTAATAATGATACAAGGAGGACAGGAGCAGGAATGACCAAATATGGGGAGAAAACAACCAAAAGTCCAATGGGGTGTGACAGATCGCCCCCCTCCCGGAAGGCGCAACCTCACGTCGTGGAGACAAAGGGAGGGACGGAGGGGGACATAGGAGGCAGACACAAGGAGTGGAGAAGCGTATGTACGCATGAAAACGCGTGAAAATGAAAACGCGTACACCACACCAGACTCCCGATGTCCTGCAGTAGAAAATACCTACAGTGCGTTGTTAAAACTAGTATACAATAGGACTATGTTGCAGTATATGATGTATATGATTTTACTTTTCTTATTTTTACAAAGATTCAGCTCAGTTCAATTCCATTTACGTTTATTTGTGTAACTTATTCATTGTATTGTATAAATTTTACTGATTTTAAAGCATAAACTTGCTTTAAAGCTTAAATAAAAGTTTTCTAAATGTAGTTTCATACCCGCTGTGTTCTTAAAAAAGTAAGGACCCAAATGCAGAGTGAGTGAATCAAATATTTATTGAAAGCACAAGTTTAGGGGTGCACAATCTTGAGACAAACTCCAACCAGTGGGAGAGAACCATGCCTCCAGAGGTAGACGGTCTGGAGAACAGTCCCAGTCGGTGGTCAAAACAGGCAGAAGAATGGGGAGAAGGTCAGAGCAGAGAACAGTAGAGTGTGCCATCAGAGTGAAGGAACTTAAGACTAGAAACAAGACTGATGAACCACTAGAGGTGATATTACAATTAAATATAAGAAAGATTACTGAGAACCAAACCAGAAGATAGAAAATCAAGAGCAAAAACTGCAGCAAGGATACACAATAACAGGGCAAAACTGGAATATAGAGCAGCAAGTCAGAACTGTTTCTATGGCACAAGACGAACCCGCAAACACAAGAGGGAAAAACAGCACAATATAAAGGGAGGAAAGTACACGAGGGCTAGGTGAGAACAGCTAAGGAAACGAGGACAAGACAAGGGCTAAACAAGAGGGCGTGACCAAGGGAAACAAGGAGGTGGGATCACAGGAACACATGGTAGACACAAACAAAGACAAAGCAATGTGTTAAGAAACAAGACAAACAAAGAAACATTAAACAAAGACAACACAGACAAAGCTGAAAGGGCAGAGCCCTGACATACTTTTATTACTTCTATGAAGGTTCACGCTACTTTTATAAGTCTGATAAATATTACGTCAATACACGATGAAACGAGAATCAGGCTACCAAATAAGTTTGACACAATGTTTTGAAGAAAATTATTTTATTATTATTTTTTTTTAAATACAACTAAATCAGATAACAGATTATTCTTTCTTTTTGACACACCTAAAAACAAACAGAATGTGGATTTTTCAGTATCCAACATTACCTAAATTAAAGAGTTGTATCAGCTGAACTTGTTTCAACTGTTACCATTACCATTTTCTTAGGTTATTATTATTATTTTTCACTCTCATAGGTATAGAATAGATATAGAATAACCTTATCGTTCATGTTTTTTCCCTACAGACCCCCAAAGATAATATCCAAACAAGATCTATGGTGGCACAGTTGTAAATTCCCAGAGGCCTAGTTACTCAGAAAGTGTATACATCATTTAAGAAAAATTACTATAATGCATACAGAATACAGAAATCCTCCTCTTGATCTATTGTGACTGACATTTTACTAAGTCAGACGATCAGGATTATGGATGACGCGGCTCACATTTTGTTTGTTGGACTGTATATGTCATTACTATGACTGTAGGCAAGGCTTTCTCTCAGAGCTGCCAGCATTCAGTGTTTATAAAAAATAAATGAAAATTAAGAAAATTTCTACTTGTGAGCATGTGACTAAGTTGGTCTTTCTTTTTTGGCCAATTATCCATCTCCATATCCATACGATGAACCGTCAACACCAAAAGTAAGTCTTGCTGATTTACACAACTGAAACACATCTAACCATTGCTCGGAAAGCTACACATTCAGTAAAGTTTGAGGTTATGCACCCTCTTGAAAAGGCTACAGACACAAAATATAAAAGGAATTTTTGTGCACACAAAACCCTTATGTAATTCAAGAGACCAAACCACTAAGAAAATGATCATATGAATACAGAAAACCCACTCATGATCATTTCGGTATATTTTTGTAAATGTCGTTTTAAATTACTTTTTCTTACACTACATCTAGACGTCTTGTTCAGATAGCTGATGACGATGTTCACATTTCATTTGCCGTTCTCGTTTCTTTCAACATTTTCCCATGACATTAAAGTGTAGGACTCTGTGTACTTCCCATTGGTTGTAAGCACAACCATCTACCGTGTGCTAAATTTTTTCTGTTTTGTCCACTTTTGGCTGATTTGCTAGAGGGACTATGGTACACCTTGTTGTAATGTGATCACAATTAAGAACCATAACATTATACTACATCCCCCTTTGAAAAGGTTATGACAGTTGTTTATACAGGAAATATGTTTGCACAACAGAAATATGTATTAGTACAACAAATTCCTAAAATTGAAATCCTCTCTTCTAAACTATTGTGAAAGTTTTTTAATGTTAATTTTGATAGTCTCCCCCACTAGCTGTATACCTTTGTCATTGATCTTTTTGTACAGTTTTTAGATGAAGACCATTCTCAGACTTTGGTCAAATATGCGGAGTGTGTTCACAGGAAAATGAGAACAAATACAGTATACGAGAATGAAATGAAAGTCCTTCTACAAGGCAGTGTTTAAACTAAAACTGGTAAGCAGTTTTTTTTATTATTATAATTATTATTTTTTTAACATCTCTTTTTTCTTTTAATTTTCACAATTGTAAATGTTTGTTTAGCTTAAATGTTAGTTTTGAATCTGTTACATAGGTGTCAGGCATGAAGTTTATATGCATTTTTAAATAATTATGATAGAGTTACAGGTCTCGGTTAGTCCGGTGCCTGTAAGCGGTGAAAACTTGACAGTAAAAGTGTCAGAGACGAGAGTGTTGCTCAAAGTCCACCACGTTATCTTTTAATAAAATATTGCATTGAATGTTACTAAGACAAATTCTGCAGCAGTGTTCATAAAAACGAAAAAAAAAAAAAAGTTCCTGTTCTCCTTTATTCAGTTTTCCTGCTCACTAATCAATTGTCATGGTTATTTATTTGATCTCACAGGTATTTGTCATTATTTCCCTCATTTGCTTAGTACTTAAGTTCCTGTGTTTTCAGTTCGTCCACTCTCATTAATGCATCAGTTGTATGTTCTCTTCTTATGTTGTTGGATTTATTGTGTGTCATTAAAGACTTTTTGCTACATCATCTTCATCTTCATCTGTTTGGACAATTATGCATGACAGAAGAACGGACCAAAAACGGAAGATGGAAATCACTTCCATTAATGTTCCCCCGTTTAGGAGAAATACAATTTTTAGAGGAGCGACAGTGTTTCTTTTCCAATATGGCAGAGACCTGGAGGAGTCCCTCGACCTCAGCCATTATGCCACCTGCGATGACGTCTGTCATCGCAGGTGGCAGGGATTTCGGTGTGGACTGGACAAAGATCTCCACTTTGTTTTGCCCTGCAGTGATTGCTGCTGGACCGTGGAGGCTTAAGGCCCCAATATACTTCAAACAAAGTTCGTTATCGTTCTTCGTTTGGGGGCAGAAAGAAGTTCGAAAAGGCTGAGCGATGGTATACTGTTTTATTCCAACACCCCCGCGCTGCTGGAGGCGGGGTGTAGATTAATGTAAACGTGTCGCGACGCTCATGTGTATGCCCTAAACACAACAACGACGCATTGATGGTGTATCTATGTGTAAGACGGGTCGTTGACACAAAGCTTTGCAATTTCTTTCTAGGAATTAAATGCTTTCTCTAAATCTTTGAAGTCTCTCCGCAAGTGATCGTACAGGTGCGGATATATTTGTGGCAGCTCAGCTATTCGACACAGTGTATTTATGTTGCTAGTGACTTGGAGATGTTGTTATCCTGCCTGACCTCCGTTGAATGAGAAATGAACCGGGAAAAAAAAAATTTGCACGTTAAAGAAGGTGGAGCTCCAAAACACACCCACTGATTGCGTAATCTCCACGGACCAATGGTAGCTCAAAGGTGTTTAGGAGCCAAAACGAACTACCCCAAAAGATCGCTTTGGTGAGCTGTTTCGAACAGTTCGTTCTTCGATTTCGTTTGAAGTATATCAGGGCCTTTACATCAACTTCGTACTGTGGACAAACGGATCCGTGTTCACAGTAGGCAAAGTGGAGGATGACCGCAGCCTTGTCCAGCCACACCACACAGACATCACGCAACCAGACCCAGAGCACAGCCCACCAACACCCCTCATCGTGGAAACAATGCCTGAGCCCCCTGCAGACGGAGAGCTTCCGCCCACCGTGAGAAAAGAGCCTGTGACGACAGCGCCCACAAATGCCCCAGAGCTGAAGCCCCAAAGTGAGTCTGACCAGGGGTGTGAGCCAGCAACAGCCGTCCCTGAGGGAATTTTGGTGGAGATTGATTCCGGGGAGGACGCTTTGGTTAATTATTCACAACAGCATGTGTTGATATGCTACAGATGCTTCAGACTGTGAGATCATGTACATTAGAGAGAAACGCTCATGGATCAAAGGAGAGTGTTTGTTTTTGCTTTGTAATAAGAGTTCGGCACAAACGTGATTCATTCACTTAAGACCTATTCACACGGGATTAGTATTATCTAGGGACCTCGTGTGATTTACCCCCCACACCCCACCCCACATCTGAATTTTGTGTGGCGTAGTATGTATAGTATAGTAGTATGGTTTATAGTGATACAACCCAGCACCCAGAATACTATTAAAACCTCAATTTTTTGCAAAAGATGGATAAAAAGGCACTCAGGAAACAAAAACCTTGAAAAAAAGATATATGACACTGCAAAATGCTGGCCAAATCACAGAGATGCCAATTCGCACGGGACTAATATTATCACAGGACCTCGGTGTTCGGCGAAATATGGTAGATCATTTGTGGGGCAATTTTTACTTTACAAATTACAGACATGGGCCATTCGAACGAGATTAAGATCACAGACAATCTCTGCAATTATTACAAATGACTAGAGGTCACCAGGTAATAATAATCCCGTGCGAATAGGGCTTTAGTGAGTGTAACCGTTTTTACAGCTCCTTGACAAAACCCGTCAGAATACCCTGATAGCACACATACATCATAGTGATGCCTATTTGATGACTGCATTTACATCTGCAAGACGTATTTTTTTTTAGAGTGTTTGCTCATCTGCAATACATCTATAGGACGTCTATCAGATGTCAAATAGATGACTATTAGATGTCTTCAAGATGTTTATAGCTGACATCTTACAGATGTCTGTCAGATGTTTATACACAGCAAATACTTTCCAGATCAAGAGATATTTAACAGACATCTTGCAGACAAACGTGTGCTATCTGGGTAAGCCTTAAAAGTTACCAGATGTGCAACAGGGCGTTCATATATATGTTTCCAATGCAGAGTGCAAATGGCTGTGCATTTATTTGTGTATTTAACTCCACGGGAGCGAAATGAAACTGTCTGAAACCGAAGTTGTCTGTGTGCTGTCTGTCTCCCCTCTTCCCCCTCCACTCCGCAGCGTACACACCCACTTTTTTAGCATTTTTTAAAACTGTGGTGAGAACTAACCAGTGCTGAAACATGGGGTTTCATGACGCTTTAAGTCACAGAACCAGAAAATATGAAGGTAAAACTGTGCCAGACAGTTTCAACACTGTGTTTGTGTGGTGATGATCATGACTGATAAATCTACAGCGCCATTAAAGCTAAGTACTGTTATGTCCTGTGTATTGATAGTTTTCAGTCACGTGACCGGCTCGAAGACTTGGAGGGCAAAACATCCATAGAACTGCTGCACAAGCATGTCAATTTTTCATCTGTTTCCCAGCCGTAAATATTTAGATCACCTCTCAAAATAATAAAACAAAGGTATTTCTGAACAAAATGCAAAGTTTTGGCCATTTGAAATCCATATTAAGCACCCGCGGCAATATTTCAATCATAAACAGTGCGACAAAACGTTGTAAAAACACTTAAAGTGCCTTAATATATTTAAAACAGTAATATTAAAAGATCAAATTCAGTATTCACCATATTAATGATGCATAGTTTACACAGGCAAGCAGATGAGGCCGGAATATGAACGCAGTCCGCTTAACGGTTCAGTGTTTTCCTTCTAATGGTTTTCTATGGGAAGCCATTTAATGTGAAACTTTGCACATTGCGTTTATATTCTGGCTTCATCCTCTTGCCTGTACAAAATATACATCAATAAGGTGTCCACTGA
>JAFVLL020007057.1:0-29613 GCA_021397915.2 Tor tambroides | reverse complement strand
TCAAAATATAAATCTTTTCTAACAATATAAATCTTTGCTATCACTTCTTATCAATTTAACACATCCTTGCTGAATAAAAGGTTTAATTTCTTTCAGAAAAAGAAAGAATAAAAATTTACTGACCCCAAACTTTTAAATGGTAGTGTATATTGTTAGAAAAGATTTCTATTATAAATTAATGCTCTTCTTTTTAACTTTTTATTCATCAAAGAATCCTGAAAAAAGTATCACAGGTTCCAAAAAAATATTAAGCAGCACAACAGTTTCCAGCACTGATAATAAATCAGCATATTAGAATGATTTCTGAAGGATCATGTGACACTTTAGACTGGAGTATTGGCTGATGGAAATTCGCCTTTGCATCACAGAAATAAATTATACTTTAAAGTATATTAAAATAGAAACCATTATTTTATATTGTAATAACATTTTGCAGGATTACTTTTTTTTTCTGTATTTTTGATCAAATAAATGCAGCCTTGATGAGCATAAGACACTTCTTTAAAAAAACATTAGAAGTCTTACTGATCTAAAACTTTTGAATGGTAGTGTATATATATGAGAGATAAAAATTTAATATGTAAATTTAGAATGTAATATAATAAATATATTGCATTTTTATAGTGTATCATACAGAAGTATACACATATTCTTATATACATCCACACACTCCCAAAAAATAAATGAAACAAATATAATAAAATCAAAAAAATAATTATTCTCTGCATTTCTCTCTTTGATGAATAGCTTTGTTCTACTTTTGCGCTCCTCTTTGGATAAAAGTGCTATACACACACACACACATACAGTACATATATATATATATATCATATATGTATTATCTATCTATCTATCTATTTATCATCTATCTATCTATCTATCTATCTAGATTGACCAATAATCTGAATGATACATACATGTCCCCCTCAATGTCTACATTGGATACGGCCTTGCATGAACCATCTTATCAAGATGAATTAATGTGAATTATTGTTAATACATTATGACTGAATTATTATAAGAAGAGAGAAATTCAGTAATTGAAGTTCAAAGAGACATGAGAGGTTCACACACTTGTTATTAGACTGACCACTGAACAACATCAGGCCGAATTTTTATTTTATTATATATTTATTTTTGCAATGCAGTGCTTGCATGATGTAGCCCCCTATGGGAAATCAGCCTGTAAACTAAGGAGGATCCAGATCTAATTCAAACAAAGCGCTGTATGAGCTTTAGTTCACGGTAAAGAGAACAGCACAACGGGTCCACTACATTCCTAAATCCATCATTGAGCTCAGTATGTAATTAATTTGCAGAAAATCAGCTGCAGAGAAATTCCTCTTTGAGTGTTCAGGAGAAAAAGATTTACTGGACTGACTTGAAGAGAGAAGAAGAGCGAGAGATAGATGGAGGCTGCGTTGGATTCTTTACATTCTTGTGTGCATGGGCTGACCAGCCATGATTTACGAGCACATTAAGGAGCATTACACGACCCCTGGCGAAAGATCACAGAGGATGAGAGAGCTTGCTCTGGCCACTCACACAATAAAAAGTCCTATTTTTAGGCATTTAAAACCACACAGAGTGCACAGCGCAAACCCTCCACACTACATGACTGAATTGATCCAAAGCTGTCTTTGATATAATTCAAGTTCCTCTTCAACATGATATATATGGGCTAACAATCACAGATATCCATCGCTGATGCATTGATATAAAACATTTAGAGAGGAAAAAAATAAAGCTATGAGATCACCTCAGCTCTTTGCGCTTACTGCAAAATATGAAAATTTTACCTAATATCAATACTAAATTTGATGCTATGGCCAATAACTGATAAAAGGCTGATATTAAAATGATATAGTATTAAAGAAAAAAATTATTTAAAAAATGATACAAAAGTAAAATTAAAACAAAACTATCAATAGTTCTAAAGTGATTTTAGACATCACAAAAGCATAACTGAAATTAAAAAAGATAGATATTAAATTTAAGATTCTTTTAAAAATTACATTTGACATTAATACATTGTTATTAAAATATTAGTGCCATTAAAGCTTATATTTGAGGGTGGCAATCTAAATGTAAAAAATATGCATGCACAAAACAAGCATGCAATTAAATATCCAATATCAGGTGATACATATGCATTATAAACTAATTCCAATAAATGTACAATTTCAGCCCAAAACCAATGATATGGCACCAATATATGTGACCCTGGACCACAAAACCAGTCTTAAGTCGCTGGGGTATATTTGTAGCAATAGCCAAAAATACACTGTATGTGTCAAAATTATCCATTTTTCTTTTATGCCAAAAATCATTAGGATATTAAGTACAGATCATGTTTCATGTATGAAGATATTTAGTAAATTTCTTACCGTAAATATATCAAAACTTCATTTTTGATTAGTAATATGCATTGCTAAGAACTTCATTTGGACAAATTTAAAGGCAATTTTCTCAATATTTTGATTTTTTTGCACCCTCAGATTCCAGATTTTCAAATAGTTGTATCTCAGCCAAATATTATCCGATCCTAACAAATTTATTCAGCTTTCAGATGATGTATAAACCTCAATTTCGAAAAATTGACACTTAAGACTGGTTTTGTGGTCCAGGGTCACATATCATTCATCCATATACATCGACTTTAATTTCATTAGTGTAAAAAGTTCACAATACATATAGAATGATTATGTTTTAATGTATAATTTGTGCGTCAGCCAAATACGTGGATCTGGGTTAAATATAACAAAATACGGAGGGTATAGTGTATAAATTCTGTGACTTTATGAATGCTAGAATGCACAAACACATGCACACTTGAAAAAAAACACACTTTCTCCACAGAGCGACCCATCAGCATCAATATCCCCCAGAGAAAATCATCATTACAACTACGCAACCTCATTATTAACATCAAGTAATTACACTCATACACCTTGCAATTTTACCAGTCTAACTGGATATTGCTTTCTTTTTATTCGCCTCTCATTCCATTTCTTTTCATCTAAAGGTCAGTTCTTCCAAATTCCCCATTTTTGTCCAATAGGGTCAAGCATTGATCCAAAGCACTAACCTAGACTGAGTGCACTAACAGACTCCCATCAGTCTCTCATCATATTCACATCCCGATTCAGCGCAGAGAACGAGATTACGACCTACGCTCCAAATAAATTCATCTTGGGAATTTTTGAAAAATTGGCGTAACGACCAGTTAAGGCCCCGCACCACACGGCCCACAGGACACCATACATACATCACATTCCAGATTTAGTTAGTAATCCCACAATCTAGTTAAGGATCTGGAAATTGGATCGAATCAATTAATTCTACAGTCAATTTGCATAAGAGATGGTCCAACGGCCATTAAAATTCACAATTTGTCTTCAAACATCTCATGGCCGACTACAATTTTAGAAATTAGAAGATACAACATTATTTATTATAATGAAATATAGGTCCTCGGACCAATTAAAGAGGATAGGATCAACCTCTGCGACCACGCTTTAACGTACAGCCTCTCATTAAGGATTAAAAACGCCGGACCTTATGCTTACACAGGTAATCACCACGTGGCGGATTCATAGTTCTCTTTCCGAAGCACGAATCAATAGTCATTTAAAGCGCTTTATTAAGCGGCTCAAACACAAGCTGCGCTCAGACCTCTTCTAATCATAAACAAGGTGCTGACTCCGTATGTGTGACCTTTGGCAAATCCAGTCCATTCTTTTCCATTAACCTTCCCAGCTCTGCCATTTCTCTCTCGCTCTCTGTCTCTCCGGGGGAGTTTTCCTCTCAGTCAAAGCTGCTCCTAGTGCTTGTTGCTCAGAGGGATTGTTAAGTATCAATTCCTAGTGTCACCTTTGTGGGTTTTATTTATTTGTCGGCCTGCTGGTATGGAACACAGCGCAGGCATCACTCAGGTAGATGGATTATAATTCACCTGCAAGCCCTCATCAATCTCCACAATTTGACTTCCTGCATCACGTACAACTGTTACTGTCATATTAAAGCACTGCATTATAAAGATCAATGGCTTTTTAAATACGCTCTAGCTAAAGGTGATTGGTGACATTAAATGGAGAAAAAAAGGCTGATAACTGTCACGCAGATGAGAAGCCTCACCAACTTGATGAGGGTTCCTACAAAACAATTACCGTAACATACGCTCTGACGTTTAGGATTAATCAAATCGCATGTTTCCAACCTAATCGTCACCTGATGATTTCCAGAAAATGGATACCAAAAGCATCTTCACAGAGAAGGACTTCAAGCAAGCTTTCTTTCACTGTGCAGTTGAGCAGAAGAAGCATATGGCTGTGCTTTCCCAGAGCTTTCCTTCCTACCGACTGTTTAACCCTGCTAATGTCCCCCAGTAAGGAGCTCCGGAGGCACTGGAGACTGTGCAGCAGTCGACGCTCGTATGACAGATGGCTTATTGTCACTTTGTTTGGGCTGTTGCCTGCTGGGCTCAAGTAGGAAGTGAAGACCGGAAGAATTCATATTCTTACAGCCATACACTACACTAAGCGAAGTAAACGGGTAAGACGAGGCGGAGCTGTTTCGGCACATGCCTGCTGGGATCTCTGTGTGATTGTAAGAATCAGCAATGAATCCCATTACTGCACACCTGGTCACTATGTACTCTGTTTCTGTGCAAAAAAACAACAGTTGTATTCCAAGTGGCGACGCCCCTTGTTGTCTACTTGAAGATAATAAAATAAGCAGTTCGTTACAGAGCCCTGAAATTGTCAGTGAAAGCCTGTAATGAAAGTTCCTCTTCAGCATAAATTATATGGGATAATACAATGACAGATATCCAACATCAATGCATTTCTTGAAGAGAAAATTGAAAGCTCAGTTTCTTACAATGATACTGATACTTTGACTTCAATATCCCTGAAATACACATGCAGGTCCAAAAGAAATAAATGAGAACTTATTCGTTATTTAAAAAAAGGAAAATTATATATAATTTGAATTACTTCATATACACTTTCTTTTTTGAAAGAAAAATACTTTTATTCATCGATGCATTCAATTTGTCAAAAGTGACAGACTTTTATTTCAAATAAATGCGGTTCTTTTAAACTTTCTTTTCATTAAAGAGTCCTGAATAAAATTTTTTTATCAGTTTCCACAAAAATATTAAGCAGCACAACTGTTTTCAACATTAATAATAATAATAATAAGAAATGTCTCTTGAGCAGCAAATCAGCATATCAGAATGATTTCTGAAGGA
Organism: Tor tambroides; assembly: GCA_021397915.2. NCBI lineage: Eukaryota > Metazoa > Chordata > Actinopteri > Cypriniformes > Cyprinidae > Tor > Tor tambroides. The sequence goes on along the minus strand of JAFVLL020007057.1, from coordinate 24,359 downwards.
TCATGTGACACTGAAGACTGAAGTAATGACTACCATCACTGGAATAAGTAAAATTTTAAAATATATTTAAATAGAAAAATAAATAGTAATAATATTTCACAATACTACTCTTTTTACTGCATTTTTGATTAAATAAATGCATCCCCGGTGAGTGTAAGAGACTTCTTTCAAAATCAGTAGTGTACATGTTATTTGAAATATGAAAACTCTTTCTTTAATGAAAAGTACACTTAGTCACACAAATGTCTCTATGTAAAACAGATATATCTAATCATGCTGTATGCAAATATATGCAAATATATCAGTTCACTTTAATGGTAATGCTAATGGTGGGAAGCAAAATTTTCTGTTGAACAGTCTCTTAGTCCCATATGGCAAATGATGTTTGAAATTTGCAGTTGCTCGATTCATGTGTCTCACCCACGATTGCTTACTCACGTGTGGATTGTATGGACTGAACCTAAACCATTTGGGAATTTGGGATTAATTAACAAACAGAAGCATGTACACTTGACTGCATCTTGTAAACGTTTCAAACCGCCTCCACCTCTCGCATCTGTCTCAAATGCATCCTGGAAGGCACTTGGTGTTTCCATGATTAGATAGCTATTAGTAAAAACACATGAAGTGACCAATGCTAAAAATCCCTAAAAGTGCTTGGTGTGCTTTCTTATCTGAGTCGTCTTGCTGCCACTTGACTAAAATGCACCACTGCAAGTTTAAACAACCACCTTGTCAGCAATGTGCTCAATCAATTACTTCTGTTGATGTTATCAATGGCTTCATCTTCCCTGACGGTCTCACTTCTTTTTTCTGTATTGCTCTCTTACTCCTTTTGTATTTCCCTCTCAGTCTTTCTCTTTGTCTATCTATCTTTACTTTTTTTGCATTTGGCAGATGCTATTATCCAAAGTGACTTACACTGCATTCATGTTTTTCATTGCATTTTATCAGTTCATGCATTCCTTTGGAAGCGAATCCATGAATCCATGTTGCTAATGCCATGCTTTACTGTTTGAGCTGCATGAATGCTATCTGTCTGTCTATCTATCTATACTACTGTTGAAAAAGTTTGTGTGTGTGTGTGTGTGTGTGTGTGTGTATTTGAAAGAAGTTTTCAGCAAGGACGTATTTGATCAAAAATACAGTAAAAACAATAAAATAGTACAGTGATACAATTTTAAATTTTCTATTTTAATACAGTTTCAAAGGTAATTTATTCCTGAATTTCAGCATCATTACTGGAGTCTTCAGTGTCACATGATCCTTCAGAAATAATTATAATATGCAGATTTACTGCTCAAGAACCATTTATTATTATAACTACACCAAGGTTGAAAACAACCGTGGTGCTTAATATTTTGTGGAAACCATGATAAACTAACATTCAAAAGTTTGGGATAAGTAAGATTAAAAAAAAGAAAGAAACGAATACTTTTATTGAATAAAGATGCATTAAATTGATCAAAAGTGTCAGTATGTGTCAAAACAAATTTGTTACAAAAGTATTCTATTTCAAATAAATGCTGCTCTTTTAAACTTTCTATTCATCAAAGAATACTGAAAAAATGTATCACAGTTTCCACAAAAATATTAAGCAGCAAAGACTGTTGCCAACATAGATAATAATAATAACAACCATTATTAATAATTGAGCACCAATAATTGAAGTTGTCGCTAGTTGCTGAAAGTCAGAGCAAGTCTGTAGATTCAATAGAAAATTGTGTGTATGATGGTCAATATCTGATCAGATTGAATCAGACTGATCAGAAGTTGTGTTGTGTATTCCAGCCTTAAGACTGGAGTAAAGGCTGCTGAAAATTCATTCTTTAAAATATATTCAAATAGAAAACAGTATATCTAGCTATCTATTTGTATCTATATGTATATGTATTTGTAAGCTAATTTTACTTCTCCTTCCATACATTCAACTTCAAACTGCAACTCTGCATCCTGTTGGCTGCCTCAATTAAAATATATTCTTAATTCAATTCTGAATGCTTTCTAGGCCAGACCGCTATTCATTCTGCCTCCTCTCTCTGATGTGTTCCCCAGTGATACAGTAAGAGCTGTATGCAAGTGCATAGATTACCAGGCCTTAACCAATCATTCGAGACAGGTCCACTCTGCATTAGCAGCAATGACCTTACCGCCAGTGGTGACAGTCACCTGTCAGCAACGTCTCACTCCTGGCATTTTCAGGGCTCAAAGATGAGAAATAATTAGGCCCGACAGTCCTCTAGGGTTAAACCAGGGCTGCGAGTCATCATTCCAGAGCTCTGTCACAGGGGTCAGAGGTCAAAATCAGCCAATGATACGACCTCCACATCGTGGCCGTGATCCCACAGCTTGGTGGGAGGATCGCCAAAGAAGATTGGGTTATCAGAGCGAGCTTCCCCTCTGAGAAGAGTGATGCATTCAAATCATAATGAAACCTAACCTGTACCACGCTGGTATTTTCATCACCCTGCAGTTATAAAGAGCCGGAGAGGTGAACATGCATGCAATTACTTCATAGAGAGAGGCATGTGCTTCGAATGCACACATTCTAATAGATAGTAGATGACAGGATGTGGCTGGAAACGGCTCAGATGTGGCAAGCTGGTATTATTTGGGCTCTTTCCAGTCAATAAGGAAAATGAATGTTCCCTCACCTTATTATGAACACAAGCTGAGACTGTTTTCCTGTCATCCGTCCTGGCAAAACACGCGTACTGATGGGACGCAAGCTGTTTGGAACTGAAGGGGGGAACGCTTGCGATGACTTGTTTACCCGGAGCTTTTCAACTGAGGTCAGACGTCTGTAGAAAATACATGGAGGCATGTTGAACACCGCTTCCCCTCACGATTTATACTAATCAAACATATGGCATGAGGAGAAACGAATAAACCCTTAATATTTGATCTCTATAAAATGAGAGTAAATAACATTAAAATTCAGTTTAAATCCATTGTAAATTCAGCCCCGAGCAAATTTATCTTATCTGGACTATAAAAAAGTGTGTATAATCTTATTGAGGTGGAGCAGTGCACACACCTGTTTTTTTTTTCTTCCCTACCCTGCAGTCAAACACTTCTGCAACTCCTGCCTCACACCCCCCAAACCCCCCAAACCCCCCATCCCCACCTCCTCATGCTGAAACCCATTACAGAAATACAATTTCTAATGCCTTCACACAGGCCCGCGATCGACTGCAAACAAATTTATATTCAGCCCGTAAACAGAGAGCAGCAGAGATTTATTTATTGAGCGGAGAGGAGAGAAACAAGCTAGCGCGTGAACCCTGGGTAACCCCACAGCTGACATGAAGATGGATAAGTGTACCATGCAAATGTACAGAGGGAAGGGATATATTGCACTCCGTCATTCAGTGCATTGCTGCCCGTAGAATTCCATTTATTCTTCCAGCTGGGACCAGATCTCTGGGGTTGCGAGTGCACAGTTATACATTGTTGATTATTTGAGATTGTTTTTTAATCACTGCAGAGCCCTAGTAAAACTCTTTATTGGTCATATAAGCAGAAATCTCTCCTTCTGTCCTGTGTAGTAGTTCAAATGCATTTTCATTGACAGTTCAAATGCAAACAATATCAGAACTATTAGGTCTGTTATCATTTTGATATTTTTTGATCTGCTTTCCTAATTAACATTTTCCATTTCATTACTAAATCACATTTTAAAATCCAACTAAAACGATCATAGTCACCTCGTTTTTAATCCTGAAGCTCAATATGGCATTAGCAACACCAAATTGAATCCAATTCCTAGATCTAGAAAACACTTTTAGCCATAATGGCTTCAAAGCATACATTTTGTATCCCAAAAGCATGAATGTAAATGAACTTATAGCTGAGACTGTTGTTTCTGTACAAGTCTAAGTATTTCTGTTTTCTGACTTTGACCAGTGTTGAAATCTTTTGAACCAAGGAGAGACGTTACAGACCACATTTGTTACGGCTAAATAGATGTGAGTGTGTTGTACTCCTGATAACCTCTACAGGTCATATCTCTGGTCATCTCCGTCTAATGCTCTGTGACTTTGGTCAAACTTTTTGGAATGTCATCTGTAAAATATTATGAAGTGTACATGTAAAATATCAAATAAATTCTTGTTATTCTTTAGACATGCAGACAGTTAAGATGAACACAGTAAAGTTTTAAAGTGCAAATGCACACTTGGTACCTTAAGGTGCTATTTCTTAAAATTTTGACTTAAATTAAGATGTTACCACATTTATGGTTAACTGAAAAAATAAATAAATAAAAAACTGAGCTTTAATTATCATATTCTATAGATATATTTCATCTCTCTCAAGTTTAACAGGCTGATTCAATTATTGCACATGACGTTACAAACATTTCAATTTTATTTAAAAGAAAAAGGAAAGAAATAAAAAAGGAGAGAGAAAGACAGAAACTCTGTACGCTGTAATAGAATCTTTGTTATTTCTCGTCGAAAGTAAAAATGGCTGGTCGAAAACTTCGTATAAGGCTTTATATACTACTCCTGTGATTATTTTATTACTGTTTTTAATTTCAGGCATTTATTTTAAATGACAAAATTGATAATGAAATAATAAAGTACTGGAAAAAAGATTTTTTTTTCTTTTATACAGTATATAAAAAAAACTAGCATGTAAAGTTTAGCATAAAACGACGCGATGGTTATAGCTTATCTTAATAAAACTCTTTGTACTTTGCTTTACTCTTTAATGTATTATTGTTATTTTATGAAACAACTATTTAAGGAATTAAATAATTTAATAATCTTGTCAGTTTGGCTCGCCATTTATTTAGAAAGAATCAAATCTTAACCTAAAAAATGTAATACTTTTTTATATAAAGCGGTTCGTTATTGCAGGGGAGGCAGCTGCTAATTATCATTTGACCGACGAATGACCTGCAACGACAGCTGTTTAGAGCACACATAATCACTCAGAGATCTCATACAATGACCTGATAATTCCCTTTTAACATCATTTCAGCTGTTATGGTAGATTCCCTATGGTCTAGAATTCCAAACAGAGTTTCAGTTTTTTCCGAAGAATGTAGGAGATACCTTTGAGTTTGATAAACAGATAGGAATATGAAAGAAGATGGTCGAAAAGAGCCCAAGAAAGGAATGCAAGTGTTAACGTGGTTTACCGGGATGAGTAAAGGCCTGAGAGCTACGTGGACATTTCTAAGTTTCTTTTCAAAGTTTCAATGAGCGTCAAACGCCACGTTATATTTAAAAAGCGTGAACCACAAAATCCATGCCTTTCTTATTAACAACTATTGGCAATGGCTTAAGACCTTATTCTCAAGGCTGTATTCATTTCGGTTATAAGCTAAGGCAGCTACTGACTAAAAACATCATTGATTTTCTGCAAGTGCTAATTTGAAACGCAGATATGGACTGGGCCTTCTGAAAACACACACACTCACACAAATATCCCTCCAAATTTGTATCGAAACTAAAAATTAAAACACAATACATGGCCTATCAGTCGAGTAAATTAAAATAACATTATCTGGAGAATAGAAATTATTATCTGGATCTAAAACAACCCGTTTATTTATATTCTAAATGTCACAAATGCCTTGACATTTGTGCACAATTCTCAGCAAAATTAAGTGTGCGCTTTAATAAAATTCAATATTATCCATTATAAAATGAAGTACTGATGTTGACACTAACCCCCCCTCCCCCTCCCCCTCCCTTATTAGCAGGTCAAATAAGTCGTTCAAACTTGCTTGCTTTGGTAAATTAACGCTCACTCAGATGAGGGAGATGTCCGGCTATTGGCCAAGAGTTAGAGGGCACGTCATCCCCATCCATCACCGATCGAATGTTTCTACAAGGCATGTCCCTGTCTAGATCGGTGCCTCCGTCCTTTTGCGCGCTATGTGTGGTGTCTGTGGATGGAGTTTCTGTCGCGTTCATCCTCGGATGAAAATCTGGAATATATGAGATGCGGTCATGAATTCTTATCAAGGGTTCAGGGACACAACGTCACTGTTCATCAAGGGCTATCGTGCTACTGGAGTAATGCGTCTGCATCAGGACCACGGAGCTGTTACTACTACTGACTTCCAAAGCAGAGAGGAGGGACATGTCAACACCGAGGCGGATTTTCTTCAGTATCATTTCACGAATCTCAGTGCCACGGCCACAGGCGCGTGTTCAAATCCCTGTGAGGACCCTGGCCGTACTAACTCGACCAGACCCCCCTTTCCCCATAATCAAGATTTCTTGATTATGTGCACCCCATCCGACCCCAAGTCCCCTCCTTCCAAAGCTGTCGTGAGCAGGGTCTCTCCAGAACGGGCTTCTCGCCCTCCTCAGACACTTTAAGAACTTTCTCCGGCGCGCATTGTGAACTCGGCCCTGTCAACAACACACACCTCGATGAACACACGTGCGTCGGCCCAGTGCTTCACCCTGCAGTTGAGGACAATAATACCAGACACGAGGCTCTAAACACGTTAAATGAGACATTGCAAAGCGGAAAGACATTCGATTGGATGAGAGTGAGGAGAAATCAGTCTCGTACAGGTAAGTTGACTAGTTTTCTAGTTTGATGAACTTTTCTGCGGCGCACCCTTACAGCTAAGTGATGTATTGACGAGTGTACTTTAGCCAACATCTCTGCCTTCTCAGCTTTAAAAATTTTTGTGGTGTGATTTAAAATATAATGCAAATGGTTTTTTGTAACTAAAGCGTTTTTCTCTCTCTCTCTGACTGAAAGTAGTGTATACTAAGAAGAACAAGAACTTTTCAGCTAGCAGAAATTAAAACTTGGAGGTGGAGCTGTGTTCAAGTTTAGCTGTACTTGTGAAGACCTTTTTTTTTTTTTAAATGTACTCACAAATACAGTGAAACATGATCAATTGTGAGAACATCTGAAGTGTTATGCACTATCTGACTCCTAGTAATATTTTACTTTAACTCATATCAACAGGTTTGAATAAAGGGTTAGGCTTAGCAAATATTATCACCTAAAAACCTTAATGTGCTTGAAAAATTAAATGTTACATGCTAAGGTGGTTATACACACACACACGTGTGTATATATATATATATATATATATATGTTTGTATGTGTGTGTGTGCATGTCTGAGTATGAAGTATGAACTCAGCCCATCCTGTGCAGATGTGGCATGTGCCAGAGACAGAGTTTTTGCTTCACAAATCAGGCTGCCTACCTGCTGAAAACCTTTAAAAATTTAAGGAGAATGTAATATATAAGATCTGCTCTGGTGCTTAAATGGGTCAGCAACAACATGCCAGGCAAAATTCCTCCATTTTTATAAATAGCACATTCCATTCTATTCTGAATGTTCATCCCCTTAAAAATCCTCTCATTGACAAGCAGCAGCCCAGGCCATATTTAAAGGAGTCCAGCACCCCCTAGCTCTTCATTCAGAGCCAAATAAACTTCAGAGGAACACTTTTCCTCGACAGAGCTCTAAATCTTAATAGAGACCAATGTTTATATGCTGCAATTAATTTTCTATATTGAATGTCGGAAAATGTCTGTCAGAATCTCAGCGTAATCCTTAACCGGAGTAATGATCGGATAGGTCTGTGTTTAATGCAGTTCAAATGTGAGTTACTTGACATGTGCTCATAAAATGTCACGCTCAATGACATTTGACCTGTATTATGTCAAAGTATTTCATGTTTGTTGTGAGAGCTGTGTGTTAAATTGTGAATCGCTTGTCCCCCTCAATAAATCACAATATATGTAACAGGTTGATGGTAAAACCAAGAAGAGCCCCGTTTGATTTGTCATTTCCTACGAATCAGTAATACAGCATTCATATGGTTTCCAGACTGTCAAGGAGAAGAATGTCTGGCCAGGCCACACTGATGATCTAAAATAACTCACAGGCAAATATGTCAGCGAAAAGGTCATTTCGGGCTATATCGCCCAGCGTATGAACACCAGCTGTGGTCAGGAAATAGGATGGAGAGGCCTGCTAGATCAAATCCCAAATGCTTGAATGGTAGCGAGGCCAGGAGTTCACAATTTGTTTACTATATTGGAGCTTCTGCTGTTTGTTTTTCTCCTGCCTGTCCACCCACATTCACCTAGAGACACATGAAAGAGGCATTGCTCGTCATATATATGTCAGACTTTTTGCACTCATTCCTACCTAGCCATGAACTTTACTGTCCCTTTAAGCACATAAAAGTTTAAAGGGATAATTCGCCCCAAAATAAATTTTGCCATCATTTACTCATCCTTATATTGTTGTATGCATTTGTTTCTTTGGCAGAACACAAAAGAAGATATTTAGAAGAAAGTTGAGTTCCAAACCACTTTGGATTTCCATTGACTTTTATTTGTATGAATACAGTTTGGAATGACATTAGGGTGAGTAAATGACAATTTCATTTTTGGGAGAACTTTCCCTTTAAAGAGAAGTACAAAATGGTCTCTACAATTTGTGACCTTCCCTCTGTGGTTAATGTCTTTGGATTTATCCCAAGCCTTATGGAGAAAGCGTTGTATGATGATATATGAGAGGTCTGTCAACAAGTGCTTAAGATAATACTCACATCAACACAGGAGCCAAAGTCAAATGTTAAATGGTAGGGTGAATGTTTATTGTCTGCTCTGTTATTTAAGTTCATTATGATGTAATGCAAAAAAGAAAAGGAAAAAATGTTATAGGGAGAAAAACTAAATTATTAAAGGGGTAGTTCTCCAAAAAATGAAATTTTGGTCATCCGTACATGTGTGTGGCTTTAATTTTTTATTTATTTTTTTTTTTTGCACAACACTGGACCCCATTGAGACATTTTTCAAAATTTTTCCACAGAAGAAAGTAAGTTGTACAATTTTGGAATACCATCACGAGGGAGAGTAAATGATGGCAGTGTTTTCATTTTTAGGTTAACTATCCCTTTAAGTGTGAGATTCCATGCATTGTGAGGGTTATTGTTCTTACTGGGCAACATCAAAATGTTTCCTATAATCAACATGAATAAAAGCGTATACAGAGTGTCTGACTGGATCCCCCAGTACAGTGCACATAGTCCCAGTGCGTCATTCTTCAATTATACCCTGACAGCACCTGAATTACTGTGGGCTGGATGCCCAGATGACCGAGGCAATCTGTATCGATCCCCCACCCCCCATTCCCCTGCTCTCTTTTAGGCTTAGTGGGCCACGTCATCCCTCTGGCTGGCTGGCCATTTCCAAGTTTGCAAGTCATTCCTCAAATGTTTCGTTTGATTCCTTTATGCCTTCTGGCGACTGCCAATTCTATTATCCAGTAACTCATTCATCAGTGTTTTCATGCACACTTTTTTTATTTCCTAAGGAAATTGCTTAATTACTTCATATTTGTCAGTGAATGCACTGATTGTTAGAACGTCCCTTGTGAATATTAGCGGTGACCCTACAATTGCTTTTTTCATCTCTCTGTTTACTTTCATTTGCACGGCGAGAGCGAGATAAAGATCGCTCTCGAAATCAACTGTGTATAATCAACTGTTTGTGCTCAGAGCCTGAAGAGAAAGGGTGAGGGCTCGCTATTAGTGACACGCAGAGTTTATTCAGGTTATTAGAGAGTGTTTTAATTGACTTCATGCAAGAAAATACAAGAAAAAGAGTCAAATAAATGTACAATGTTTTGGTTGCACTAACAAAAGCAAGTCTTTTAGCCAGATATTACTTTTTTTTTTTTTTTCGCTATTGCAACCCAAACATTGTGCAGTTATTTGACTTTTGAATTGTATGTCCTACGTCTGTTCAAACTGTAGGTCTTTGACTGCAATGTCATGACTACACTCACACACACTCACATGGTGTGCAGATGGCACAGAGGTTAGAGAGACACTTGCAACTGTAGCAGTATGTGAGGGCTCAATGCGCCTCTATCACTCCAGGGGATTTTCCCGCCTGACCCCTGAGTGTGTGCCGTAAAGGAATGTGCAACTTCCTGTGTGCTTCCAAAAGCAAACACCACAAGCAAACAACAAAACATGAGCTTGATTTCCATTAAAACAGCTGTTAGTTGACTAGCTCGGTTAAACTGCAGATTTAATGCTATTCTAAATTAACAAAGAAAGGCAGATTTGGATGCACTTGGTTTTCAATTAATTTGCAGGGCATACTAGGTTGAGCAAAGTAGTCATGTCGCACCAAAATGCAAAGCAGCATCTTTGGCAGATTTTTATGGCACACCGTGATGGACAGTGCATCTGGCCCCTGTCCTGCAGTCATCTGTGAGGTGCAAACAGACAGACAGTCCGCCATTTAGCTCATACAGACAGGATCTCTGCATTCAGGTGAAGGTCATGCAATCACACTCATTCACTATTAAACATACTTTCAGCAGAATGAGTGATTGTCCTGGAAACCTGGCAAATAAAATTTCTGCAATTGAAAACAAAAATGTTAAATCGAAATGTGATTACAATTTCTAAAATTTGTACAGGCTAAGTGGCATCTGGAAGAACATATTTTGATTATATCTAAACAAACTCATCAAAATACTTTACTTTCTCTTAAAAAAAAAAAAACAGTACAAATATCTTAAACTTAACCTAAAGTCATATTTTAGTGATCATACTGGTTCAAAAATCACTGTTAAACTCACTTTTAATCAGTCGAACATAGACATTGATATTGCATTCTATCTACGTTTTTTTAGGTCTTTTAAAATTATTTAATATTAAATTATTTTAAGACAGTAGCGCACCATATGATTATAATTGTGTTTTATTTTACATTATATAACTTATACACTAACTTTACATTGATAACATGCCGTTTTGTACATAAGAGTAGATGATTTGGTTTCCAATTGTGCAGCTTAAAATAAAAAGCATCATTAATAAATGACAATAATATTTTATATGCATATTTAGCAATTGTGTAATTGAATATATTAACAGTAAAATAAAAACGTGTTTGTTTAACGTGTTTTTCAACAAATTTGCATCTGACATTTGATTCGATCTGAGATTCTAAAAATTCACATTTTTAATGATACAGTCATTTCTTTATTCGCTTGCTTGTTAAAAATATAAAGCTTATGTTTTATTAATGTTTATTCCATTGCCTTAACAGCTAAGATACATCTGGACCCGGAGCTGAAGACGGACCACGGACGAGATCCTGACGAGGACCCCTCGAGTGGAGCACCGCGAACAAATTTTACAACCAAACAACTCACAGAACTGGAAAAAGAGTTTCATTTCAACAAATATCTGACTCGAGCAAGACGGACAGAGATCGCAAACACTCTCCAACTGAGCGAAACACAAGTGAAGATCTGGTTTCAAAACAGGCGCATGAAACAGAAGAAAATGCTGCGGGAAGGCCTGTTTCCGGGATTAATGCTGATTTCTGGGTGTGATGAGGACTCGAAAAAAACTGACACTTGTTCATCTCCTGACAAAAGATAATTTCTGGTAGGGTAAGATTGTTTAGACGGCTGCTATAGGCTACACTAAACGATCTAAACGATCACGTGAATATCATGCATTATAACAAGAGAGTGAATTAAAATATATTTACACACCCAAAATGAAGTTTGAACTAAACATAAATATGTATTTATTTATAGATCCAATAAGAAAATAAAGCAGTAACTTATGGTAAAACATTGAGTTTACTCACCTGTTGAGGCAAGCGGAGAAATCGTGATTTAATTAAAATGCACTTTATAGGTATTTCTTACGTAGTTTATATGCTATGTGTTTTTTCACTCTAAACCTCTAAGATCAGAAAATTAATCGTTAATATTAAAAGATCTCATCAGGGTCAAAAAACTAACCAGGTTTTAGGGCAAAACAAGTGGCACAAAAGTGACAAAAAAGCCCCAGATATTTAAAACAAAAAGGGAAAATATGCAGGGGAAAAACTTGTTTTATATTTTATCTAAACTACCTATATTTTATGCCGTTACATCATAGGCATATCTAGTTAATATGGGTTTAAAATATTTGACTAAGATGTACAGCATACTGTATGTTTTATGTATAATACACAGAAAATGCCCTCACAAAAGTAAAAATGCCCAGGGGACAATTATCGCTTATTAATAAAATACTAATAATTTCTGATACTGGTCTCATCTGATTATTATTCCTGGCTCTAAAACAAAATCGTGTTAACTGATTGCATTCGTCAAAGCATCTCTAAATAATAAATGTCTTTATTTTGAATTTTATAAGCAGCGAACTGAATATCTGAGCAAAATTATTACATTAGCCTATATTAAAAAAAATATGCGTGGAATAAAAAATTCTTAACTTGCATGTAGCCTACAGTATCTGAGGCGAACAGATTTAGTTTGTTAAAAATCTAAAAATGCACATCTAATATTTAGACGCCAGGCTGCACACATTTAGAAATACTCAACAGGTTTGCTGCTGTTTCGCAGACATACTGTGTCTGTCATATTCATGCTGCTTGTGCTTTTATCTGCAAATAAAGAGCGCCGCACGATGATCGGTGATACTCGTCTTTCTAAATAATGGCGAAAAGCTGTCAACGTACAAAGTGCCTCCACTTAGCCGTGTATTTTCACCAATTTATAGCTGGAAGAGGTTAAATCGAGTGCCACGGGTTGAACCTTCTGATACCAACTCCTCATTTTGATAGCATCAAAGCAGTGCATGGAGAGCCAGAAAACCGTGGAGGAACGAAGTGAGGCTTTTTGTGATTTGTTTTTTTTTTTTTGGCGTAAACACGTTTGCATTTTGATTGCATATAGATTCGGTGTGTATTTTATTCAGATGGCATACTTTATCAAAATAATTTAACTTTAAAATGCTTTGGAGATACATAAGGAGTTATTTGCCCTGTATAATCCTAAATCTCTCCTCTTTGTCCCTGTGCTATTCGATGGACATGGACAGAAATAATTGCTGGAATTACCTAGAACGAGAGAGAGAGAGGGGATTATCGACATTTCTAAACGATCGATTTATCGATGTGATGTGGATTTAAGTTGATTGACTTTTAATTGATTTGCCTTGATGGGTTGAATAATTACAGCATTTGAATGAAAGCCATCTTTGTCATTTCACTCATTTATTGTTTTCATTAAGAAAAAGGCTACATGTTAGATTCTTCACAATATTAATATACAAAACAATAGTACTATTCCTTAAAAGACCATTTTTTTCGCTGCATGAAAATTCCATTTTTTCTGCGTAAAATATTATTTTAATTTGAAGGGTTTTGCATATCTTACCCCTTATATCAAAACAAGCAAATTCTCTTACACAAGCACTACAGTCTCATGAAGAGAAAAAATGATCTGAACCGTGAAAATGAGTCTTGTTAAATTATATTAAATGTCCTTAAAATGTTCCAGCAGCCTTAAAATCGAGATACGTTAATCAAACAAACAATATAAAGGCGAATAAAATGAATTGAAATAAACGTTCCTCGAGAGGGCTTGTTTCAAATATTTTTGGAGGTATTTCTGACTCAGGCCTACTGAAAACATATCATCTCGCCATATTGGGAAACCTATATGCACGAAGCACGACTCGCAAGCCTGAGCCTGCTAATATATGCAGTTACTCCAGAGTTCACCTTTCACCTCTTGACCTCTGTTTTGCCTCGAGACAGCAGTGACCCGGTCAGCGGCTCACAGAGAAAAGGCTGCATTATTAATTTGTGTTGCCCTTGCGGTGTCTTCACACTTCTTTCAATTTTTAAAATGTTTAAATCTCATGTTACAGTGTAGGCTTCTAATTAAAGCTTGCTGTGAAAAATGGTTTAGAAAGATACATTTAATAACAGTAGTAAAACCACCAACCAATAACATTATTAATAATAATGATTATAATAATAATAATAATTATTATTATTATTATTATTATTATTATTATTATTCCTAATACTACTACTACTAAGTCTTATTAATTGTATTCACCTAAACGTTTTATTTATATTATTTGCTGCATAATCTTTTCAGGTAAAGTTTTTTTTTTTTTTTTTTGATACAACCTAGAAAAAAGTAAAAGCTGAGATCAAAACAAAGATGCTTTGCTAATCTTTTTAGCCAAAGAAAATTCATAACCCTCAAAGCACTTTTTGTTCCATTTTTTAAATCATATTAAAAACTAGATACATGACTATTATTTTTATGCGCTTTTAAGAGTGAATGCGGACTTAATGTTCTCAGGCTTAGGAAAGAGAAAAGCATAGGCTTGTTTACTATACAAGGATTCCTCCTCGAAACGTTTGACGCGTGAAAATGTACAGCGTTCAGGAAGGTAGATTTCCTCTAGTATAGCTCATTAGATTTCACCTACACAAACCGATGTGCATTTTAGCTCAGTTACATCCGCATGCAGGAGCTTAATGCCACGTTATGGCATGTGGGTGCAGAAATTGATAACGCGATAGGATCAAATATAATCCTCACTGCACTGTTGCATTTTACTCAGTAATTGAGAGGAAACAATATTACCTCGCTTATAGCGGTGCTCTTAGAATGATGACCAAAGCCATATATTATTTTCTGTATTAGAGGCCTAATATCAGTTGAGTCTGAGTGAGCGGCAATGACTTTAGATGAAAATACATAGAACATTTTATATTCTGCTACAAGTGTCAACCACACAAAATCAAAACACATTCTTTTTGTTTTCTTAAATTTTTATTTTGACTTAAGTAACAAATAAGTGAATAAATAATTACTATTTTATTTTATATTACGTGTTAATTAGTTAATAAAAATAAGTACAACAAATTAAAGAAACAAGAACAATAATAATTTATATTTAATGACATTTATTTTGTAGGTTTAACAAAATGTTATAAGTAAATCAATAAATACCATTTTATTTTACATTAAGTGTTAAACAGTTAATAAAAATAAGTAAATAAAATTAAGCAAAATTAAACAACAACAATAATAATTTATATATCTTTCATATTTAATGATATATAAATGAGATTATACTCTCTCTCTCTCTCTCTCTCTATATATATATATATTTATTTGTTTTTGTTTTTTTGTAGGCTTAACAAAATATCATATGGACAATGGCATCAAGTTCATGCAAAAGTGTACATCAAAAGTATAGAAAATGTAACTTCATTTATTGTCCACATATTCCTATACCATAAAACAATGCCATATAAAGTATGCAAAGACTTGCTGATTAGATTTAAAAAATGAACACAAGTTTTCTCCTATTAGTTGATGCAACTTTAATCTACTTGAGCATATCTTAATCACAATTATATAAAATTTGTGCATGTGTATTTTAACATAAGAAATACATTGATATATATTTATATTTGCCTGGATAATGCTAAAAAATACTTATAAAATCATCCCAAAGAGTTTCATAGCCATCAAAATTTAATTCTAAATTATTAGTATATTTGCAGAGAAAAAAACATAGCTGTCTTTTACATCCATAACAAAACACTTAAAATGCAGAAATGTTCAGAACATTTTTAGACACATATAATATTGCCAACTTGCTATTTTAAAATATAGTTGTCTTCATGCTGTCCTTTTTAGAAGCCACTGCATGTCTCACTTATGTGGCTGCTTCTGATGGGTGGTCCTTAAAATGGCTGGTTACTATGGTACACTAACTAAAGCTTCCAACACCTCTTCACATCCCACACACAGTCTCCATTACAAACAGACATTGTATCAGTTTCCTTTGCACTGCAACCGGTAAAATAAAGAACTGATACTCATTTGTTTGCTTGTCAACGGCACACATGAAGGAGGAAGGTAGAGGGAAGGTCTTAAGGCACCTTGCATATATATATATATATATATATAACGCACAGGGCGTGTGCACGCAGACCATTTTCTAGCCCTCGTTTCTCCTACCATTTACGACTCCTGAGAACAGATGTTTGGGGACAGCTTACAGCCTCAGCGAATTTCTGTGTACAAAGCAAACAGCAGCACTCAGCACTTCTAGCTGGCTAAGAAATTGCGCTCTCCGAGAAGGGGGAGGGGGACCATTGAAGCCCAGGGTCTAGGAATCCGAATGAGGCAGAGAACAGGCGACACTTACCGAGGTGAAACTGTGTCAAGGTTACGTTCAGGGCTTTTCGCAATCAAATCGGTGTAAAAATAAAGGTTCTTTGATGGCATTGATGGTTCCATGAAGAGCCTTTAACATCCATGGAACCTTCCAAAGGACAAAAGGTTCTTTTGATTTTTAAAATGTTTTTCACTCAAACAAAAAATGGTTCTTTGACAAATTGTTTATTGAAAGGTTCTTTGGGGAACCAAGATGTGCACTCTTGAAACTAAAGGTTCTTTTATTGGCATCGATGGTTCCATGAAGAACCTTCAACATCCATTCAATCTTTCTGACAAAAGGTTCTTTATAGTGGAAAAAGCTTACTCAGATTCTTAAAATCTTCACATTAAAAAAAAAAATTTGAATGTTTTTCACACTAAGAAAAAAATTGTTCTTTTAAGAACTGTTCACTGAAAGGTTCTTTGGGAAACCAAAATGGTGGTTCTATACTCTTGAAACTAAAGATTCTTTACTGGCAAATGAAACCCTTCCAATGGACAAAATGTTCTTTTAAGTGGACAAAAGGTTCTTTAGATTATTAAAATTTTCTTTACATATGGTTCTTTTAAGAACTGTTCACTGAAAGGTTCTTTGGGGAACCAAAATGGTGGTTCAACACTCTTGAAACTAAAGGTTCTTTATTGGCATTGATGGCTCCATGAGGAATTTTTAACATCAATGGAACCTTTCCAATGGACAAAACGTTCTTTAAATTATTAATATTTTCTTCATGGTTCTTTTAAAAACTGTTCACTAAAAGGTTATCTGGGGAAGCAAAAAATGTTCTTCTCCTTGAAAACTGCCTTTATTTTTAAGAGCGTAGGTGACTGTGACAGTGCAACTCACTTGTCTTTATGAGCTGGCATATATAAAGGAGGCCTTTATGTGTAGATTCTGGGAAACAAGAGTTGACCTCTATGGTGTAGCACTGCAGACTCTCAAGGTTTGGATTGCCCTTTGAAAAGTTGCAGACAAGCGCTACAGGGACCTGAAAGCATGTATATTTTGCTGATGCTGATATTTAGGCTTCTTGGGTGGTACAAAACATAGAGGGGGGGAAAAAAACCTACGTTTATTGCACAAAAGCTATGGCATATTCCTCATAAAACAAAGAGCAATGCAGAAAAAATTAATAGCAATATCTCAAGGCTTTTTCTTAACAGATACAAGGCGCAATTTCAATGCCATATGTTGGGTTCCGCTGCATCACTCACTAAAACAAACCTTA
Organism: Tor tambroides; assembly: GCA_021397915.2. NCBI lineage: Eukaryota > Metazoa > Chordata > Actinopteri > Cypriniformes > Cyprinidae > Tor > Tor tambroides. The sequence goes on along the minus strand of JAFVLL020007057.1, from coordinate 7,105 downwards.
TCTTTCATACCTTCCGTATTGAATGTGTGCTGTAAACAAAAGTGCGAAACAAATATGCAAACGCAAGCATATTTGACCTTTCATGTTCACATTTTCGACTAACCAAAAATGAATAAATGAGCCCTCTGATGCTTATTTGTCTGAACTATGCCAACCCCCCAAACACACACACACTTCCCTTCTGCCTTTGGTGAGGTTGCCATAGTGATAGCCTCACAGAAACACAAGGAGGAGAACGAGGAGGTGGAGGGGGAGACGAAAGACAGCGTCCTATCTTCCAGATAAGACATTGTGCTCAGTCTTGTGGTCCATGTCGAACGGGCGCAGAACCTTACGACATTAACGCAGCGAAGAACCTGAAAATCATGAATTGGGTTAATTATTTGAACAATTGCATAATGATAATCAATTCTGCAAGGCATTTTCATGCGGCCATCGAACAAAAAATACAGGATTCGTGACCTAAAAAATGCATCTGCGCTGCATAATAATGCTCTGCATTTCTATTGGTCAGTCAGTGCATAGGGGAAAAACCTTGGTGCTCAATCAACCCGCTGTTTTATTTTTCATCTTAACCGTCTTCCATCTTCCCCCTCTCTCCTATTCATCCATCCCTCCACCATTCCTCTCCTCCACCGCACCATTTATCTTTCCCTCCCTCTGACTCGCGCACTACCCAGCCGATATCAAGGCGTGATCCCGAGCCCTTCAAAGGTCAAGTGATACAAGGTCATTGGCAGGTCAGGCCTGCTGACTGGCTGACCTCCGCAAGGACTTCTGCCGGCAGCCAATCGCACGCCGGTGTCTCCCACAGCAGCCTGCCTCCATCCCTGGCGGGCCCTCGGCGGCACGTCACGTGATCCTTAACGGACTGAAGCATCATGATGGAAATGATTAATGATGCTTTTAGTACCTGTTTAGAATGAAGCTGTCCACACTGCACTGTAATTACCCACTCCCAGGCGGCAGCTGCCTAACATAATTGCTTTTTGTTTGTTGACCTGGTTTACCAGAGAGAAAGATGGCGTTAGGTAGGTGAAGTGTGAGCGTTGGTGCATGTTGGCGTTTTATAGAGGGTGAAGAAGCGAGAAAGGTGCACGATCGTACGTGATGTCAGATTTAGCACCGTCCTTAAAAGGCTCGGCTGACCCGTGTGATTTTTTTTTTTTTTTCCCTGTTTCAGGCAGAAAGGAATTTTGTTTTATTTTTGAAAGTGCATTTGATAATTCCTCATTTTTATGTGGCACTCTGGCCACTGAGAGGTAAACACGAGACGTGTAAATCTGCAATAAAATTTCGGAATCAACAGCTGTGATTGTAATAAGTAATTTGAAATAAACTGAGACGTTGGTGAACGAAATACTCCTTCCTCTAATTTCTGTCCATACGTCTTAAAACCAACCCATATTTCAGCGGAAAGCACTTAAACTGTTATACAGCTATAAACATTACTTGCATTTGGTCACACATGAATCAAATGATGTTCTCCAAAGAGCTTCAAAGAATGTCCGTATTCTTAGTGACAGTATTAAACAGGAATCAGGATGGGTTGATTTGAGAGTCTGAGTTGGGAATATGGAGTTTAAATGTTTCCCAACTTTATTTTTGCTCCAGGAACCCCCACAGCCATCATTTAAGCTCAAGTACCCCTTCAGTGACATCAAACCAGATGTATGTCACACTGGCTGTTATATAGCATTACCATTAATATGTAACCCCGGACCACAAAACCAGTCATAAGCAGCATGGGTATATTTGTAGCAATAGCCAAAAATACATTGTATGGGTCAAAATGATCGATTTTTCTTTTATGCCAAAAATCATTAGAATATTAAGTAAAGATCATGTTCCATGAAGATATTTTGTAAATTTCCTACCGTAAATATATCAAAACTTAATTTTTGAATAGTAATATGCATTGCTAAGAACGTCATTTGGACAACTTTAAAGGCGATTTTCTCAGTATTGATTTTTTTGCACCCTCAGATTCCAGATTTTCAAATAGTTGTATCTCAGCCAAATATTGTCCTATCCTAACAAACCATACATCAATGGAAAGCTTATTTATTCAGATGTATAAATCTCAATTTCAAAAAATTGACCCTTATGACTGGTTTTGTGGTCCAGGGTCACATGTTATTATTATTATTATTGAGAACAATCAATAATGTCACAAACTGAAAAATATATTTCTAAATATTCCAAAATAAGTGAACATGTTAATATACCAGTAAGTGGATGTGTTTCTTTTGCTGTTGCTGTTTATATCATTTTTTAAACAAAATACCTATTGGTTTACAGTAAATAAATATGGTAAGTTCATAATTTTGAATAAATAAACAATCACACACACACACATATGCATGCACATGCATTTGTATCATTCTCTTATAAATTATTTTTCCATTTCTTATTGGTGCTGTTGCCGTTTATATCATTCTTTTTTAAACAAAATACCTTTTGTTTTTGTTTAAATAGTAACTGAATTTGTTCATTTCAATAAATGTCTCTTTAAAATATTTAATTCTTTGACTGTGCCCAACATTTTTTTAGAGGAATATTCTACCCAAAAATGAAAATTCTATCATTTACTCATCTTCATATCGTTTCAAATCTGTATGCATCGCTTCCTTCTGCAGAACATATATTTTAAAGAATGTTGGTAATCAAATAGTTTCAGGCTTCCATGAAAAAAAAAAAAAGTATTTTGAAGAAGGCCGATAAGCAAAACAGTTACAGTTTCATTTTTTTTGTCCATACAATAGAAGTCAATGGGAACTGAAACTGGTTACCAACTTTCTTCAAAATATATTCTTTTATGTTCTACAGAAGAAAGTTTGAAACAATATTATGGTGAGTAAATTATGACAGAATTTTCATTATTGGGTGAACCATCCCTTTAAAATCTGTGGTTGCACTCAATGAACGATGCAAATTTTGCACAAATAATGATTCTACACAAATACGGTTGTCAAATGATTTACATCATGATGCATATGTTCACTGATCCAATAGGTTTTCACATTTTCGCATCACTACTTCTTTGCCTTAAAGTCAACAAGATATATTCATAACTCACATTGTTTTTACCTAACGTGATGTATTTCGGAGTGCAACAGGACAAGCAATGATTCAGGAAAAGGCCTAGTGACATCAGATTACAAAAATTACGAAATAAGTTATTTTCAGAATAACATGCACTTCTGAATCAAGCTTAACAACACGTGTATAAAGAAAGAAAATGGGGTCAATTTTTACTTCTCCAGAGCTGGCATTGGGGTTTACAGCTCATATTTCACATTGATCCACAGCCCTTATTATTAATGAGCAAGTGGCGATGAGAGTAAATTAACTGAAGGAAAACAAAGTAAATAAATAATGCTTTTCCACACAGGTATAAAAACAATATGGTTGAAAATGGCTAGGTCTCTGACCCCTTTTATCCCACCTTTCCAAAATATTAGCAAGTAATATTTAAACATGAATGTATAGAGATAAATCACAACCATATGTCAATTCACTTTCCCACAGGTCATGCATTATACGCACATCTGCATTCTTCTAGCACAAGTGCCATATTTGTCATTGAACTTTTGCATCTACTCTGCATAGCGCCATTGATCCCTGACCGTAACGACGACAGTGAGACCCAGATAAACAGGCCATGGCTGACCTATAGGCTGGCACGGACCGTCCGTCCATAAATTTGCAGCTCTTTTCAGCTGGGTACGTCACACCCCGTTTCATGCGCCAAGGCGAGGGGACAGAGGCAGCCTGCTATCAGCCCTCTCTGTGTGAGCAGCTTTCATCCTCAGGCTGGTTCTCACATAACTCAGCCACAGTGTCTCTCCCTCTGCCTCATAAATAACATCCCTATCGTCTGATAATGCCCACTTAATGCTTAGTCAATAAACCCCACAGTGCCATGGTTTCTCCCCTCTCTCTTTCGTACATAAATATAAACAGTATTCTCGGATTGATGTGACACTCGGGTCTCGCTCCATCTGGGCAGAGAGGAGAAGCCCGGAGAGGAGAGGAGAAGCCCGGAGAGGAGCGATGGAAGTCAGAACTGCAGGTGTTTGGATGAGATAGCGGCCGGAATGGCGGGATGGGAGCACCGCGGCGCTGACTGATCACCTGAGAGAAGCGGCTGTTAATGTAATAATTAATTAACTTATTGGTTTCCTCCGTTCTCACAGCGGGGCTTGTTTGACCCATTTGGATTATCGTCTCTTTAAAGAAATATTCCAGGTTTGGTACAAATTAAGCTTAACTGACAGAATTGATGGGATACTGTTGATTACCATAAAAATACATTTCCACATGTCTTTCATTTTCTTTAAAAAAAGAATCAGGCACTTATAATGGAAGTGAAGGGGTTAAACCATAAACGTTAAAATACTAAGTTTCAGTAGTATAGTTCACTGTATAAATGTTTTTATATTAAAAATAACTGTGGTTGCCAAATTAACTCAGTAAAATACAGTAAAAATGTTAACATATTTACAGAACAACCTGTAAATTTTAGTTTAAAGCTGTATACACACACACACACACATATACATATATATATAGATATATATATAGATAGATAGATAGATAGATACTACTACTACTAAAATCAGTTTTACACAATTATTTAATTGAAATATCATCAAATGTGAACCGTCACCCAGGGAATTCTGCGAATGTCAGTTAACAGTTTTTCCACTGTAAATTATAAGATGACTTGTTCTTTTTTACTTCCAAAAAGTTGCACTTAACAGTATTTTACTCTAAAATTTACATGAGATGTAAGGTTGGATTATAGCTTTTCATTGTATATAGTTAACCGATTAATAGGTTTTACAATGACAATTATTTGCAAATTACAATTATTTTTTAAAGTGTAAACATGATTTTAGTATGGAACAAAAACACTTAATAACCTTTTGGCATATTTGCACATTTAGTCATGTCCAAATGTACAACTTTATTGCCATGATAACGCAACAGCTAATTGCCAAAGTTCTAAAATGAAAAATTTTGATTTAAACAGATTTAGAGCTCAAAGAAGAGAAAAATTAATGTAATGATAAACTTCCTATTCCTATTTTAAATGCTCCCAAAACTGGCCCATTCACTTCCACTGTAAGTGCCTCAACGTAACCTCCACCTCCGAAAGAACTCATGAATTAATTATAAGCTTCACATTTCTATTTTTAAATGCTCCAAAAACTGGCCCCGTTCACTTCCACTATAAGTACCTCAACATAATCTTCACTTTTTCTTTTTCTTTTTCCAACATTATGTTTTAATAAATTAAACCAACATTATGCCAGAAATGCTGTTGATTGGGCTTAATATGTAATAAACCCATAATATCCCTTTAATGCAGAACACAGACCCACATTAGGCCTCAGCTACATGCTCACTTGACTGTCAAATATAAACAACTGGAGTAAAAATAAGGTTGAAGGGTTTATTTCAAGAATATTAGCTGCAAGCCAAGATTTATCTTAGTGGAAGATAAAAACAGTGTGGAAAAAAGGACATGAGCTGTGAATGACTGAACTCTGGGGTCAAGTTCCCATTTTATGAGCGTCTGCCTTACAGTGGCCGCACACTGAGATGACACGCATAAATGAGAGCGAATAACATGCTGGTCAAAGGGAGTGGCTGGTAATTAAGGACCGCGTTTGGCGCATTTCCTTAAATTAGCTGTGTTTGTCTTTTAGATGTTAAGAGGGTTGAGTAAGAGATTTTGAGGTTAAGAGTCTCTCTTACATTATGGGAGTGACCATGAGACAACAACTTGGATCATATTAATCTCAAACACAGTTATCCTTCTAAGTGTTCTGGCTCTGTTCCTGAAGACCTCGAGTAAATGTTTTGTCTACCGCAACAATGATCCAGACTTTCATTTAAGTGGCGGAACGACAGAACGCAGATGGCGTGGGATCACTTGCCAAAACAGGGCATGCTAAAGCAACAAGCACTCTGCAGCTGATATGTGAGAAAGAAAACTGGATAGTCAGGGCTCCAAGACTTAAAAAAAAAAAAAAAAATCCTTCTCCCAAACAATTTTCATTTTAACCTTAATGGAGGGCATTATACTAAACAATCAATTTTTTTTGTACAATATTTTAATATTATTTGAAAATATTTTTTCAAATAATATTTGTATAAATATTTGTATTTAATTCTTTTAAAAAATACCACAGCACTGTAAAAATATATCTTTAATGCATGTTGTTAAATTAAAGATCAGTCAGTATTATAAATAAATCTAACAGACACAAATACATCACAGGGGGTTTTATATGTAGAATATGCATGTGTGTGTGTGTGTGTGTGTGCCGCGTGTACAAGTTACATTTTTTCTTTCAAATCACATTCTTTATTTTAGTTATGTTTTTTATATTTTATTTCAGTTAACATTTATTTTATTTCAAGTAACTACCTTTTTAATGGTTCTGATTTTAGTTTCAGTTTTAGTTTAAGTTGCTATAATTACACCAGTTCATTCTGAATCGGACACAAAAAAAATCTCATGATGTTTCAGTGAGGGAGTCTGTGAACGATTCACTGACTGAATGAGTCTGATTCAAACCGCAATGGTTCGCAAATCATTTTAACTGACTCGTTTAAAAGATCTGATTCAAAAGAGTCAGTTGTTTGCGAATCCGACATCACAGCTTGTGCTGTTCGTTGTCCCATGTGGGAAATACCAACTCGCTTTCCAAAGATGTAAATACGACTGTGAGTCTATCCCTCACAGCCTTGTTATTATCCACATTAAATTCAAAATGGCGTCTAACCTGACTAAAGTCTATGGAGCCCTGAAAGTACAACTACACGTGAGAGTATTTGTCAAGACAAGGCAGTTGATCTAATTCCATTTATAAATGCACAAACATTTTTAGAATTTAAAGAAGAATGGAAGTGGTTGGTAACGAGAGGAAGGTGATCTGAATGTCTCCAAGTTCTCTGGAGCAAAGAAAAGAAAACGAAGCAGATGAATCCTTCAGTAATAGAGACAGAGTCTTCCCAAAATTAGGAGAGATGTTAACTGGGGTATCAATAAATAAAGCACTAATTAGAAAAAAGCAACAGCCTCTCTGTG